>JAQGBJ010003520.1:0-12505 GCA_034698345.1 Sphaeridia pumilis | reverse complement strand
CGCAGGAAGCATTCGGATGAGCGATGGACGGGGCGGAAGTGAAAAAGTGTCTATTGGTAAGTACAAAATATTTTTGAGAATTTTTCGGAAGTTTGGAGATATTCTGAATATATTGGGTTTGCAGCTGCTTTTTGGGAACAAAATTCTATCGATGTTCAGACGGCGTTCAATTTTGGAATCGTCAAGCATAATACGGACAAGAACAAAAAGTTTGAGTTGATGGCGTCCATCGACATAATAAATACTGCAGATGCGTTCAAACTGTCGAGAATCAGTAAGTTGAGGTATTTGACGAAATGTGTGTTAGGTGCTTATAGTGGGCTAAAATAAATTTGGTCTGTGCAGTTTGCAAGAGCTTCGCCCGAGGTATCATTGGCATGGTGGGCCTTGTTAATCCCGACAGCTTTCAGACTTTCCACGCATATATAAATACGTTCCACATGCCGTTTGTGACGACATGGTTCCCACCAAAAGTAAGTTGGAAGCCTCAATAATTTTATGGATTTTTGTATGTACTGAGAACCTTGGGTTCTGTTGATCTATAGCTGGAGAAAGCGGCGAACGACTTCGCGGTGCGGATGCAGCCGAACATCAACCAAGCGATTCTCGATACTATTGCGTACTACGGTTGGAAGAATGTGATTTACCTGTACAATTCTCAAGAAGGTGAGAGTATAGTTCAAGAGGAAATAAATTTTAATAATAAAAAGTGGGGAAATCAAGGGTTTTTGTTTGATTCTAGGACTGACGCGATTACAATCAATATTCCAAGAACTGACCTTCACAAATGACTCGCTGAGGATCACGGTTGTGAAAAAAATCGCTAGCGCCAAAGAAGCACTAAGCATTTTGCGAAGTATTGAAGCTAGCGACAGATGGTCTCAGAAGTACGTGGTTCTTGACTGTCCCACAACACTCGCTAAGGAAGTCATCATGTCGCATGTTCAGGACGTTCATATGGGACGAAGGACTTATCATTACTTACTGCCAGCGCTGGTGAGTTTCGTTTTAAAATTGTAGGCTTCGAAAGTAAAATAGTAAGCTACAGGATCCATTGAAAACGCAGGTCTTTGACGAACCTTGGGACTCTTCGGTCGTCGAATTCGGTGCGGTCAACATAACAGGCTTTAGGCTTGTGGATCCTGATCGGCCAATAGTAAAAGAGTTTCTCGCCAATTTTACTTCACAAGAATCATCCTTTGCAACTTCAAGCAAAGGGAGCATATCGGTAAATTTATGGTGCTTATAGCTAACGTAAAGAAAAATTGCAAAGGCCCTGACTGAAATTTTGGGTTTTTTAGGCTACAGCCGCCTTGATCTACGACGGCTTCCTTGTACTTCAAGAAACTGTTACTCGAATGCTCGAAGACAATCCATATGCCTTTAGGCGAAATTTGACAGCGGATTTTAATTGCGGCTCTGATGTGGAAATGTTCGACAACCTGCAACCATTGACGGATAATGTTGAGTACATGAACACTGGACCTCAGCCAGATTTTTTGAAGTCTGTCAAGCCTTTTGAGCACGGCCTATCTACGCTTCGGATGCTTAAAACTGTAATTTATTTTTCAAACCAATTTCGATTCAAGAAGAATTACTGTCGCAATTTTAATTTTTGGCAAACTTACAGGTGCAACTAGAAGGTCTCACAGGGAACATTGAATTCAACTCCAACGGCACTAGAGACAAGTATTCGATCGATGTTCTCGAGATCAACTCCAACTCGCAGAAAGTCAAGGTTCGGGCGCCTAAATCCGATGATACCAAAGCGAAAAAAAATCAAAAATCTGAAATTTAAAAAATCTTGCAGGTCGGAGAATGGGTAGCGTCATCGGGGTTTCATCCGGTTTCTGAGAGAACGCTTCTAGCAAAGTACATGCTGAACACTACCAAGACGTTCATCGTCACCACAATTTTGGTAAGCTTTCTTTTGAAACTTCCAATTTCTTATATATATTTTTATTTCTGCTATTTTATATGCCGGCCAATTACAGGAAGAGCCTTACCTCATGGTAAAAATGAACGAAAAAGGCGAGCCTGAACGAGGTAAAGATGGCGAATTTGTCTACGAAGGTTTTTGCAAGGACCTTGCGGACAAAATCACAAAAGCTTTAAATATTACCTGTAAGTCCAAAATTTTCAAAATTTTCAAATCCCAAAACAGTGGCTAAATTCTAGTTTTTTGCCAGACAAAATCCAACTTGTCAAAGACAAAAGCTACGGCGCTGAAAACCCTCACGCTGAAGGCGGTTGGGACGGGATGGTCGGCGAATTAATTCGGCATGTAAGTCCTATCGAAATTGCTTCTCATTTCAAAAAACTATGACTTGATCAGCGACTTTACCAAGCCTTTCAACTGTAAGGTGATAGATCGGAGCAGGTGTATCTAATCAATATCCCTGTTGGAAACCTCAACAATCGTATGTATTTATTTATTAGCCTCAGCTAGACTTATGTATCCCTTTTGGCTATTGCAGTATCAAAAAGTATGGTAGTTTATCATCCTTGAAGTTGTGATTCAGCTATTATATATTCGTCTTCTAGTAGAAAAACCCCGTTCCGTTGACTATAGTTTAACGAACGTAAACGTAGCAAATTTAGTTTGAGGTTGTACATAAATCAAAAGCTCTCTATATCGATGTTGCTGCCTTCGGAAATGTTGGAACAAAAATCTTGTTGTATTTGGTTAGTTATGGCAATGGTTTAGTATATAGGGAAACGCCCTTGTAGCTTTTTACCATGGGGAATTTTTTACAGTCTGCTGTCATGAGAGGCTACAATTAATTGACGACTTCCGTCTTGTCTCATTAATTAATCCCGTGTAATTTGTTGAATTTTTTCTTCCGTGTGTCTGTCGGTGTTGGTTTTTTGGAAAAGTGTCAAAACGGTTCGTGTTTGTGGAATGGGCGTGTCGGATTTGCCTGCCTGTTTGCCTTTTTGTTTTTGTACGCTTTTTTAATGTTGATTATTGATATGACTAAAACCAATTAATGTACCTGTCGCCACCCCCTTTTCCTTTGAGTTTGCTTAGAGATGGTTTAAAATATTGTGTCTTGTCTCTTGTGACCTGACCTAAACAAAAGTTTTGACTTTGCATGAAATCCACGCTGTTGACTTTGGGACAAATTTAAAAAATATTTACACTTGATGTAGATGGCGCAAGTGTAGTTTTGTATGTTGGCAAGTAAACGGTGGTTCTGTCTACGAAAACATATAGGAAGCAGAGGTGGCAGTGGCTCCACTTTCGATAACTGCGGCCCGCGAAACGGTAATCGACTTCTCGATGCCGTTCATGGAACTCGGGATCAGCATCATGATCAAGAAGCCCATGATAGAAATGCCCGGTGCATTTTCCTTTGTAAAGCCCATGAAAGGGTCCGTGTGGATGGCGTCCCTCGTGGCACTTGTCGGAGTTGCCACAGTCCTCCGCATCGTCCAACGCAACAGAGCTGCCCTCTTGCCATCGCAACAAATTAACTTATGCAACACCTTTTGGTTTTCCATTGCCAGTATTTTTCGCCAGACAACTCCATTAACACCACGGTTGGTGTCTTTAAAAAGACTAATCATATATATTTTAACTTGAAAAATCAACCTTCTTATTCACCCTCACCTCAGTCACTTTCACCCAAAATATTTTTTGAATGCCATCACCACCACCACCTCCACCACTAAAATTTTCAACACAAACCTTTAGTCATACACCACCAAAACCCTTTGATGTTTCATACTAATCAAGCACATTACACCCCCCCCCCCTCACACAATTCCACAATTTACAGCCAGTTTTTGAGTACTTGGACTAGCAAAAAATAACCTTACAACTTTTACTAAAAAATAATGTTTTTTCTTGCTATATATCGTTCGTTGGTGACGTTTGTGTAGAGTTTGGAACCGTTTTGAGAGTTTCGCATGCCGTTTTGCCGCCAAAAATTAGCTTTTACCCTGTGGTTTTGAGAATGTGTTGTTTTTTGAGTGAGCCTTGAAGTTTTGTCGATAATCGATCTGAGCCTGACCTAATGAAAAAGAGCTGTGATAGACAATTAAAAATACAAGGAATGAGAGTAGACAGGTAGAATTTCAAATATCAAAATTTGAAAAATAAGAGAGAGAGAAAGTAGCTGAAAAAAAGTAAAAAAAATCTTGGAGGTGAAGAAGAGCCAGGAGCTGTAAATATACCTACATGGGAACAAATTTTTGTACGTTTCAGGAAGCTGATATGGCAATTTCAGCTCTAACAATCACGTCGGAACGAGAACGAGTTATCGATTTTTCGAAACCTTTCATGTCCCTCGGAATCAGTATTATGATCTACAAGCCCAAGAAGCACAATCCTGGCGTTTATGGCTTTATGAGTCCTTTGTCGTCAGAAACGTGGAGTTGTGTCATTGTGGCTTACCTCGGCGTTAGCCTCATCCTTTACCTAGTCACCAGGTTCAACCCTACCGAATGGGTTATTGAAAGCTCCCAAGGCCGGGCTCAGAACCAATTCTCTATACCAAACTCCCTCTGGTTTTCTTTCGCTGCACTTGTCCAACAAGGAAGCGATATGTCTCCCAGGTTCGTATATATAATCACCCACAAACCTTTTTGCACCCCATTTTGCAACAGCAACAACAACAACAACCTTTTCCTAGCACGTCCCCACCCAAAAGTAGTCAACCCTTTTTTCTAACCCCCTTAGTTTACCCCTTGTACATAATACTCACAAACCCCCTCAAAATATCAATTGCATTCTGCATGCCTCTCATTCTCATCGATGGAAGATTCGGGAGAAAATATATAATCTGATGGCGTTGATGTTTGAACAGATCACTAGCAGGTCGCATCGTTGGAAGCGTCTGGTGGTTTTTCACTTTGATATTGATTTCGAGCTATACTGCCAATTTCGCCGCTGTTCGAACTGTGAATCGAATGATTTTGCCCATCAAATCTGCAGATGATTTGGCATTGCAGAAGGAAGTTCAGTATGGGACACTTGCCAGGGGGTCCACATGGGACTTTTTCAGAGTAAGTTATCAGACTTCAAAGGCTTTTTTCTTGTAAAGCCACACTGGTGTCAAACTTTTGGTTCTGTTTATAGCGTTCTGAAATTACCGTTTACAAACGAATGTGGGACTTCATGTCGGGAACACCTGGAGTCAATGTCAAGAGCTATGAGGAAGGCATTCGTCGGGTTCGGGAGCGCAAAGGTAGTTAAGCATACGATATTTCACATGACGTTGAATTAAAACTAAATCTGAGAATTACAGGAAAATATGCGCTTTTGGTCGAATCACCAAAGAACGATTACACGAACCAGAGAAAGCCATGTGATACCATGAAAGTTGGGCCTAATTTGGACGCCAAAGGCTTTGGAATCGCAACTCCGCTGGGGTCGCCATTAAAGTACGTCCTTCAACTTTTGGTCGAAATTCACTCACACTGCCTCTGAAATGCAAGTAAATGTTTGATTTTTTAGGCATCTGATAAATCTTGAAGTCCTTCGACTGAAAGAAGACGGGATTTTGACAAAAATGGAACAGCAATGGTGGAGCGAACGAAGTGAATGCGGTGACAGCACCAAGGTGAGGGCAAAACGAGGCTTTTATGACTGCAAATATATAAATATATACGGAAGCTGTAGCTAAATATAAGTGTGCTGTTGAATATTATTGACATTTCCTGATTGTATTGTATTACAGCAAGAAACAACTGCGTCTGACGATGAATTATCACTGGGAAGTGTGGCTGGCATATTTTACATCTTGATCCTCGGCCTTGTTATAGCTATGATAGTTGCGCTTATCGAGTTTTGTCTCAATTCAAGGAAAGAAGCGAGAAACGCCCAGGTAATTTGACGCTCGCAGCAGCGTTAGTTAGTATTTTTAATTCAATTGGATGACAATATGAGAATGCTTGCCTTAAAATTATACTTTTGATACCGCAAACCTTCTCTCACAGAGAGTACAAAAAAGCAAAACTTAAGTATTGATGATTTCATGTCACAATTTTTTCAGATGTCTCTACGGGACGCTATGAAGCAGAAAGCCCGAGTGACCATTGCAGGACCTGAACCATCGACATGTGCAAACTAAAAACTGGCACATGTGCCCTACAATACAAGAATGTGGTAAAGAGCTGACTGGGAGTTACTGAGACAAAACGTGTGTACACTAACTAACTAACTTACGGTAACATAAAATACGAACAAATAGAGCAAATCTAGAAACATGTCTTCTAGAGAGAGAGAGAGAAAGAATCAAGATCTGTGTAGTTGGCGTGTATAGCTAGTAGATCTTTCTGTACAATTTTGTCGAGACGAAAAACAGTATTGCACAATCAAAGTTTACATACATGATTAGTTAAATCCGCTCATTCCTCCAAACCAAAGTTAGTCCATTTACAAACAATACTTGACTTAAAATGACTTCACGCTTATGTAAGTTTTATATAAAGTTTTCCTGATTTCCTAATCTTCAAGGATACAGATACGAGTGTACATTACTGTAGTGTAAGATACTTATTATGACGCAATCACTGTTCCTACAAATCGCTATTATAAAATACAAAGTTATAAACGGGACATGATTGGTATTATTTTTCGTGCTACCTTATATACAGAAGCACTGGTGTAGGGTCATTCATGTACAAACTCGGTAATAGCACCAATCTAATTTCTTCTGGTGTCTTCATTAATTGCTTTGGACGTGTGTTCTGGGATTCGCAGGCAAAGTGAGCCAAGGCACAATTATTCCAAAATACATAAAAGTCATTTCATTCTACTTCACTGGTCTTCCAGAACAACACTCGAAACATCACAGCATGCCATTTCTGTCTGCTTATTGCCTACCTGCCTATCCAAGTCTTTCACTCTAAACTTGCTACAAACTAACCTAAACGAAATTCTGTTCCTGTACCCTTCTTGTTCTCGCCCCTGACATACCGTTTTGTTTACAAATAATCTGTACAGTTTCGCAAAAATTCAAAGCCTCATTATAATGGTCCCTGGACAGTAACTGGATTCCAACGATTGTTCAGACTAACATTATACAAGTTCAGTTCAGTTGACGGGCATCCATTCTTCATGTATCACTGACTTTTGTAAAACTTTGGTGCTTGCACCCCCCATGATGGATTCTCATCAGCGTCTTCATCCGAGTCATCGCTAGATTCGTTGGAGTTCATGGGGTTTCCAGGCATGGAAATAGTCTTGCTACCTCCTTTGGCTAAACCGTCACTGCATGAATCGCAGACACGCAAGGGTTTCTTTGATTGTTGCGGTAGCAGAGCCTTCTTCCTGGAGCATGCGCCGCAAATGCAGAGTCCGCATTTTCTGCAGTGGTGCTGTAAATTTTCGTAAATTAACTCAATCCTGCATGTACTCTCCAAGTAGTACAGTTGAAATCGATTCAGACTTACTCTTCTGTTCACAAAGGTGAACGCAGTTTTGCACAACTGACATTCTGATGCATCCGCATCAGGAACCCAAACAGCTGCATGAGTTTCAACCGCCTTCTTCCCACTTTTTTTCAGTAGATCCATTACACATCTTTGAATATGAGCCATCCATTCTTCCTTTTCAGTTGGTGTAGCAGCGTAAACAGCAAAACTTTTGCTAGCAGTTTTCACCAGCCAACCATTCTTGAGAGCTGTTTGAGAATTACGTTCGGTGATTAAAAATCAAAACTGCATTCATTGAGAAAATTATAAACCAAACGGCTTACTAGCATCATCTGGACAAGATTCTAGTTTCACTTCCTCCAGTGGGATAACATGCTGCTTATTATACTGCAAAGAAAAAAGAACACCTGTATTGGAATCAGTCGTCTCATTTAGATGGAAGACATTCGACCCTCCTACCTTCTTTTTGTTGATTACAATGTTGCCATACACTAAAATGTCGTTGAATAAAAAGAACTGTCTTGGCTTTGGTTTCTTCCTGCACATTTTTGTCAAGATGCCTTCGCCAACTAATACTCTTCCTGGGACGGATAGGGGCTGTAACCAAAATGCGTCATCAAGATTAACTTTAACTATGATTCAGTTATTTACGACACATGACTAATGCTGCTGAGCATTACGTTACCTGGCCTGAAGTTCCAAAGCAGTTTTCGACTCCATTGATTCTCCTGGCATTTGCTTCACTATTCACTAGAACCAGAAACCAGAAATCATTTTATTTGGGTTCCTTTGGAGTTCAATGATGAGTTCACAAGACTTACCTAGTCTGTCGACCATTATGATTGATGGAAGTTAACAACACTTTCTAGCAGGTACAGATCTTGGTTCTTCAGCTGGAATTGGCTGAAATTAAAGAAAAGATTCTTAAAAATTGCTGATTCCATCCGCCCGCTAAGCTCCGTAAACTTCTTAGATCACAACAACCACATAACTCAACACAGTCAGCTTTGTCGCTAATCAAAATGAATATACAAAACAACCAACATCACACATCATTTTGTGAAGAATCGCAACTTACATTTCTCGTTGTTCCTTTTCATCTAAATCGACTGTCACAACGAGATTTGGTCCACAACCAATACCAAATGTTAAGTATAGCTCAACTTCCGGTTTGGTTTTGTAGAATTTGGCAACAAGTTTCTCTATCAAAAAGTCTGGTTTCTTGACTTTTACACAATTCTTTCAAAGATCATGGACAACTTTTGACCTGTAGTGTAAAAAACGTATTCTAAAAACTGTAGATTAACAGACTTGAAGGAGTTTAATGGCAAACGCTAATCCACATAATTTATTGGGGCTATCCCAGGACAATGGCTGTCACTGAACTACTGCCTGTGACTGTGACATCAAAAGATAAACTTTTTCAGCTCTTCCTCTCTGAATCATTTCCAAAAGAATTTCCTTACCGACGATTTTGGTGCTATTCCTTAACATTTATCAGCCTGAAGACGGAAAGAACGCTTTAACGTACAGTATGAAACTGGTGGTGAGTGTTCGTAAATATGTACCTAACTAACTTCAATGAACTTCCTTTGTACTAACTAACCATTTAACTGTAGTGTAGCTGAACAGGAAGATTACAAAACAAGCGTTTCAAAGCATATGATTCTTCTTTAATGGCATCATCTGAATCTGCGTTGATCAGTGAACAGGTACACAAAATGCCGATGCAACTCGAATAGCTTCAAGATGAAGTACTTTCGTTGATGGATGTGATGATGAGCTGGAGATGAGATGGATCAGTCTGAGAAAAAAATTGGAAATGTTTTACGCTATTAGAGCATTTACGATGAAGTAACAATGTGTATGTACTTACTGAATCCCTCAATAAATTACTACAGCCGTAGCACAGGTCTTGATCACAATCTCCCGCGTTCAGCTATAATACAAGTAAAACAGACTCAATTATTAGCTCAATTACGAGTATAGTTGATTGAGTTACTGACAGCTTACCAGGCAAAAACTGCAACAATCATCACTTTGAAGCTGGTCACTGGGTGGCTTTAGCTTTGCCCCTATCCGGGTTAAAGTGGGAACAGTGGAAGGATATCCAGCTTGGAGTTCAGAGACGAACTGGGCACATTCTTGCTGTAAGGCTTTAGTTTTCTTCACAGGGCTTGATTGACTCTCTATTGAAGACTTCTTGCTCAATTCGTAACACCGCATAAAGTCTGAAAGGTCTTCTGCCGTTAGATCCATGAGAGGCCTTGACAAGTTGACAGTGCCATACGTTGTTGTTAAATTCTGAATACGAAAACAAGAATGATTAAAAATGTCGACTCTCTTTAAACATGAAGTTTCCTCACTACATGCAAACTTACCATATTATCTGCGAGTTGAAGCCCACGGCCCAGGGACATGATACTGAACATACGAATTGCTAGAAAACTTTGGTCTTCAGGGACCAGTACTTTTGTTGCTCCAACGGACAGCGCGGCTCGTAAGATGGTCCGCTTCCTGCAAATATGAACAGTGGTTAAAACTTTATCATCAAACTCATGGAGTTATGAGGGAAAGCACAACCTTATAATATCTTTCAAATCTAGCGCTGATGACTGAGATTTGAAAGCCTTCAAAACGCTTTGCAGCCCTTGCTTCAGAGAATCATCCGTAGGCATTGATGCCACTATCTCTTCAAAGTTATCGGAAATCCCAACAACCTTGATGTATCCTCCAGCTTTGCCCTTTTCGCAGATGCCAGTCTCATCTGGAGCAATCACTATCGGCAATTCTACCCCTGTTTGCTCCCACGCTTCTTGCTGCCATTTCCTCAACAAATGCAGATTCTTCAGGCTTGAGTCTGCTTCAACGGTTCTATCTGCAACATTATAAACCAACTAAAAGTAACATCAGAGCTGCATGTAGAGAATGAGACTAAAAATATATTTCACCTAGAATATGTAGAACCATGAACGAGAAAGGCAATGGTATACTTCTGGTTCCGGGAACAGACTTCACGTCTGAACTTTTTCCCGAAAAGCAACACTCGTCTGCAGCATTCTTGATCATATTAAGCAGTGCCCATGACGATGTTGTGTAGGTACTATCCAGTAAAACAACTTCTCGATCAGATGAAAGTCTGTCAGCCAACTTTACGCTTCGATCTCCCCGGCCAAGTTCGAACAGTCGCTTGCGAAACCGGAACTCACAATGGTGCAGCCAGCAGTCTCTGCATTGGAATGACATGTTAGTTAACTAATCCCATCCACAGCTACTGATATTTCAGGCTTACCCGCAGAAGAATCGCTTCAGTTTCTGGACTCGAGGTATGCCTTCAACCAACACTTTCGAGCATTCAAGACAAGAAACTTCCTCAGCCATGGTATGCGTATTTATTACTATAATTCTACACTCAAACTCAAGATATGTTAGTGGAGAAAAAATAGCACGATAACTATCAATTACTATCTAATACGATTTGTGAAATTCAAATGAAAGAACTAATAGAAAAACAGAACCACGAACATATTTCACGAGCACATGTCCGGTTTAACAATTTGATGTGATTGTTTACATTTTCTGTCCATGTGTTCGGAGCATAAATTCTTAGCGACGCAACCTACAGCTTTTCAGAGTGAAAGAATTGGCTTTTTGATGCGAAACGTTTCAAGCTCAGCCATGTTTTTGCACAAGGACTGTGGATAAGCGGATAAAAATAGGAAGACATTTTTCTAAAAAATCCGAGAATGTATAACTATCAAAAAAATAAAAATCCAGTCACAACTTTCGATGTTATAAAATCCAGCAAACTTGCCGCAACTGAAAGCATAATTTTCATCTGCTGATTCTGCGTTCTGCCCATTGAACTAGGAAGCGAAACTGAACATCCAGTCAGGATTCAGTGCCAATACGCAGCACTTGACGAAAATCATGGCACACGATAAAGTGGGATACACGTACAAGAAAGCATGCGAAATTTTAAATTCTATGACTAAATGATCGTTCTGTCGAATCTAGTCCCAAACGAGGACAAGTTCGCCTCGATGCTGAATAAACTGAATCTGGCCAAGTCGAACCGCCATTAGCTAGACGCAGGTCAGAATGAAGTGCAGCGGGGCGACGACTGGGTGGAATAAATCTTCAATCGTCAAAGACATGACCAGCGTTGAAACCATAACCAAACTTCGAAGAGACAACATCTAGAATCCCACCGCGATGTAAAAAATTTTGTGGAGACTATCATTTGCGAAGGCTTTTTTTGTTTTCATCTACGTCAATAAAGAAGCCGCAGATCCAAGCAAAGTAGTAAAGGAACCTCAAATTCCAAGCAACGCCATTGGGAAAGTGGAGAAAGTAAGAAACAACGTTCTTGCGCATCTTGCTTGATTGTTACAGAAAAAGCAGCCGCTATCTTGAGAAACGGCATGACTTTCTTGAAACGAAACTTTAACCCCAAATTTTTTGTTTTGAACTTTAGATTATGGCAGTTTGACCAGAACTCGCTCAAGAGCTTGGTAACCAATTGTGAAATTAAACAACCATTTAAGCAAACGAACCTGAGCCTAATTTTGGGTAAAAACGGTCTGTCTATAGAAGTTCGCTAATGACATACAAACACGGTTAGATTTCGTACTTTACGTACATTATGTTGCGCATATCACATATTGTCCCCGAATTTCTCCAAAAATAAAAGAGCTACAGCAAGATTTTGTAATTCGCTTGTAATATCACTCACAAAATCGTAATTGACCAAGAGTTCCTTAATTATAGCTGACAGCTCATGTTCATTACACATATAATCCTCTTATTTACGTAAATATATATACATGTTGAAAGATTAATTATTAGATGGGCAACGTCGAATAATCCTTGTCTAATTGGTAACCCATTTGCCAACTTTCTTTCTTTTCGTACTAGACGAATCGTTCTCGAGTGTGCTGGACCGGTTGGGAATTTTGTGAAAAATATTACTTAGACGTATATTATATTCTTCTACACGAAAAGAACTCGTCAAAAATTTTTTAAACAGAAACTTGAAGACTTGAACCGCAAAAAGTTGGAGAACTGACAATATTTTTGTCAGTCATTTTGAAAAAGTCGAAATATTTCGTAAGAGTTGAAT
>JAQGBJ010003519.1:0-12506 GCA_034698345.1 Sphaeridia pumilis | reverse complement strand
TTTCTACCTGCCAACAACAGATCTAATCATAGCAATTAAAACGATAGGTGTGCATCGGACCTCCGGTGGTTTACAACCAACTCTATGCTTGAGTCAGAAGCGATCCATGTTTTGTTCTACCTATACAGCACACACACATGATTTATGACTCATCAAAAGAAAAGGTTTCATTATATTATTATTACGTATGGTAGATACCCAGAGCTCCTAATTTCTTTTCAACTTTGGTTTTCTTTGTACCAAGCCGCTTCTTCGGATCTTCTTTTACATGTTGCAATGTGTCTCTGAATTTTCTAGCTTCATGAGCATGGGCTAGAGCTCTCAGAAAACCAACTTCTCGTAGATTATGAATCCACATCCATCCACTTTCAAACTTGTCTAACAAAACTGCAACATCAAACAAGAGCTTTGTTATACATGGCCTATAACATGTGCGAAACCCGACACCTTCAGACATTTTCCGATACATAAAACTCAAGTTACCTGACTCATTCAACATGTGTACTGACCCGTAATCAACTTGTTGAAAGCAGGCTTTTGAAACGAGTTCAAAGTTGAAACTTGATATCCTCATCAGGCGACTCAGGTGCCTGCCCAAACAATGTTCTCTTTCAACAACAACAATCCCGTGGAATGGACGTTGCAAATTGTTTCGTTTTCACACCTTTTGCAGGTCATTTCGGACAAGTTTGTTCTGTTTTCCAAAGAATTCCGACCCGCTTCAACTTTCAGACGTAGCTCAAGTCGTGTATATCGAATTTCCAACGTGTTTAACATGTTTTCTTGCAGGTTTAACCACTAAACAAACAATGAAAATTTCGCACGTAATTGTATCAAACAATACCCCTGACAATGACTTTGAAGAAACAACTCAAATCAACTGCGTGCCTGGATTTCAACAATATTTTCCAAGAAAACTGGTCAAACAGTTACAAAATTCGAAAAAGTAGTGTCAAAATTTTAGATTTACAAGAACAAACAAGGGAAACTTGGAATTCAAAGTCTCACGATGATATTTCAGTGGTTCTACTACTGGAGCACATGCAAAAAAGCCCGTGCGAACTAAACTCGATGATTCCAATACTCTATGACTCTTGCAAAATGTAAACAATAACAAACCCCGTTTTCGGCACATCCTTTGAGCATCATCCACATTAAAGCTTATCGGCATTTCAAGCATTATTATTCAATCTTACTATACACAATTCAAACTCACATTCCGCATTACACATAACTCATCTCGAGTTTTATAAATTTCACGGCATTTTTTCAAAATTCCTACTCGATCATGCAACACTTTTTCCGCTCCACGCGGCATTCTTAGAATTCACAAACGAAACGTTGATATGTTCACGGTGTCATTTATCTGTTAAGAAAAAGTTGTAAAAACAGGAGCCGGATGAATTCCTTTTCGCAAAACTTGTACAAATTCATACACACACACACACGTTCAACGATATGAACACGAACAACAAAAGCTTAAAAGGATCCAGTCATCCGTAACAAAATCTCTCGTGAGCATTTTATTATGCATTTTCCGACTGACAAGTACACCTGAGCAAATTTCACTCGTTCGATTTATGGCCCCATGAAGGCGGTCCACTTCCCTCCTCAGCCGTGTTAAATCTTATTGCAACTTCTTGTATTAACATTCTTGAGTTGAGCAGAAAAAGTCGTAGGAAACATTCACAGAAACAGCTATTCAGCCACCTTACCGGAAAAGCCCACAATTTTGCATCACAAAAGCTTCAAACACATGTTTAACACCGGGCGACGACGACAAGTTTCACACCTTGTCTTTGCAAAAAGATTTGAAAACTAGCTCTGTATGTTGCAACTTCGAAAGGCTTTTCATCCGACTTTACCTTATAATTATTATTGACGCTAACCATGGGCGACGTTGGTGGTTTCCATCGGTTCTTTATGACCAAGCCGTCACATAACTTTGCAACAAGTTGCGTTTGTCAAATATCAATATTCACAACTGCAACTTTTCCTACTTTTGCTTTCATTGTCCACCCGATGGAAGCTCGCATCAACTTTTTCACCTCTTCCTATATACGCCCAGCAAAACTACACTTAAAGCCTTCAAAGGCAAAACCAAAGTTCAAAAAGATTCCAAGCCACTTTCCTCTAATAAACTCCATATCTTAAGGCACTTTGTAGTCGTCATTCGGACATTTACTCTTTTCGTCAAAAGCAAAAAGGGCGACCACGTGGACACATTCTCATGCATATACGTTCCTAACATGACAAACGTAAGTCGTTATTAAATTTTTTGGACTCTTAATGTCTTTTGAGATCCCCGCCTCACAGTCATTTGTTACATGCAACGGATCTGAGACTCTCGCCAGGAGCCATCGAGTTTCCGCACACTCGAAACCTTTTCATTTCAATGCTCTCTTCCAACGTCCAGATCGAATTCCCTTAATTGCTCTCGCGCTCATCGATGAATCGACGCGAGGGAATTAAACCATATATAAAACTTATTTGAAATCTTGTACATTAATCTCGGATCTTTCTATCGAACAAACCTGTATTATTGGACCGGTTATTGGTCGTCGTCGTCGTGTTCGTCAGGGATAAGGATCTCCGAAGTCTCGACTCTTGCTTCACCTTCCGAGGCGTTGTGTACATGTTCATTCTGACTTGTTCTTGGCCAACTTGTGTAACTTGTACTGGCAATTAATTTTATTTTCACACACACTTGTAATCAACATCTTAATCAAAATTCACTAGCAGCCCTTGCTATCTTTCTTGCTCTGTGTAATCAATCATGACATTTCACGGCTTCCCCCACACTTTTCCTCCAGGTCGAATTACAACCTGTTGTATATTATTTCAGTTTCTTTATCAAAACACTAGAATTCAGACCGGACGACATTGTCACAAAAAAATGTATAAACAATGAAGCTTAATCTCATTGGAGCTTCCGGACTTGATCACATGAAAATTCCCACCGCCGATGTCAACTTTTGCGAGCTTCCTATCGACAACTTCAACTGTTTTTGTCACTGCAAAACCTCCGAGATGGTTCCCACAGACAGTCGTACAGAAAACTGCCTCATTGACATGGACTTTCTAATTACTTTACTATTTGCCTTAACGAGACTGACTACGGAGTAGTCGTCACAACTTGATAATAAACTCAAGACGGTATTCCTGATCACAGCCGTGTTAAATTCGCAACTTTTTCCCACCCTCATGCATCCACTGGGAGCCAATAAGTGTCGCCATCATGTCTCTCAAATCCAGTCACAAATTGAGACTCACAATTACATACAGGTGTGCACCAGAGTCACTCTCAATTCCACAACCTTCTCTTCGAATATACAGAGACTGAACCATGTAATTTAGCAACAATACACTGCATACATACAAAAACACTTGCAGAGTCGCTCAGAAAAGGTTCAGAAGAACAAGAGTCAGCCGTTCAAGCGTCGACTACGGGAACATTGTTGGTTGGTAATGGGGCGAATCTCTTGAACAAAACTTTGCTGTGTATACTTTTGTTGATGCTCTTTGCAGAAACTTTAAACAGCAAAACTTTATCGTTTCACCAAATCTTTGCTAATTCCCTTATAATTTTCTCCACAAACACACGTCATACTGCACACAAAACTTGAAGACTTGAGCGCCCTCGAGCGTTTACATCGAAGCACATCTGAAGAGCATCGAGTTGATTCAACAAGACACGCAGATCTTATATGAGACCAATTTCCAACAACTATATCACCACACAATCAACATTTTTTCCAAAGTTCCACCCCCAACTATCAACGTTCACAAAAAATCAACAACCAAATTCTCATGTACTTTGTACAAGGATATGATTGCGGTTTTGCCATACGAAGCGTGTTTATTTTGCCATTTCTGAAGTACACAAGTACCAGTTGACAATTTTACACGAAACAGTTGTCACCAAGAAAAAATACACTTTTTGTGTACTTGAGACTATAAGACACTCAGCAGACTCAACAGGTGTTTCTCCCGAGGCTTCTTACTTCTTGGAGAGAATGTGACTGAATTGGCGAAAATTTTCAAAGTGACAATGCAGAGAGACACTGAAATTACACACATGTCCAAAAGTTTCTGAATACACAAAACACATGGACACATGCACACCTGGTGCTAATTAGAGAACAAACAGAGTTGCTTCGACGTTGGCAACTTCGTCGACGAAACAAGTTGGAGTCAGGACTTAGGACGACAACCAGAACCACGTGCTAAAGAAGCAATGTCATAAGGATAAGTGATCTGATTCCGTCCGTTTTACAAAGTATATACAACACAAGTGTTTTTCCCCATTGCATTGTTGCTGCTCCGCGCTCCTGCTCCAAGAGCTGCTTATGGCTTTATTCAACAGGTGCGTAAATGCGTAAGCTTTTAGGGGCGAGCGCTCCAGCTCTTGATCTTGATTACAGGTAAGAAGGAGACGAAGATGATGATGATGCAATGATGAGAGCATTGGGGCACAAGGCCTGCTCCGATTTGGGGGAAAAGCTTGGGCTTTATAAAAGCTTTAAATCGGAAATGTGTAACTTTATTGCAAAGCTTTTTTGGAAAACTCATGAGGAAATCTACCGGGTTAATTTCAAATTCAACCCATGTAACCAAGTACAAGCCGCGAACAAGCATTTCGTGATCGTCATGTGCAAAAGCGTATATCATCATGTTATGTTTTTTATATATCTTGTTTGAAAATCTCTCAGGTGTGTTTTGATATGGGATAAAGCTTTGATGCAAGTCCAAGCCTCCGGCGCTTGAAGCCTCGCTGACCTCTGACCTCCGGCCCAATTATCTAATCACTTTCGCTTTAAAACAAACAATTTTTATATATATTGTGGATTGTGGAATATTGCGAGGCTTTGTTGAATTTCTCGAGCTGTTTCCTCAGTCCTTTTTTACACGGATTATATCGTCATTAAAATCATTATACATTTGGTCGTTTTTCGGTGGTGGGGAACATTTCGTGAATTCCCACAGGGGATCATCTGTCCACACGATGAGGAAACCGTCAATCTGAACGTGTTCTGTGAGCCTGCGACTGCGATTTTGAGAGTGAGCAGAATACCCATTAAGTCTTCTGAATTCAGCTGCGTGTTGGACACATTATGGACTGGAATATAGCCTGGAAGGAAGAATGAGATTTGTGGACATTTCTGGAGAATATCATCATATCGAAAGCCATTGTTATTCCGTCAAGACAACTTCGAAGCTAACCGCAAAATCAACGAGTTCCATTAAAGATACTTCAACGATGAGAACGTATGTTTCATGCAGGAAAGCTTTTAAATAGCGGAAACTTATATCCTTCGATACAAAATGACAATCATCCGCACTTTGAGCCGGATTTGATATGACGTTAAAAGCATATGGCGTTTCTATAGCTGGAGATGTGTTGTGGAAGGGCTGGAGAATCTGGGCTTTTGGTTTGGTTTCGGTGAGATGAATTCACATCCGTTCGTCACGCTTCCGCGTATGGAAACCTTCCTCAACATTATAAAATGTAGGGAAATTGTCCATGAATTGGGCATAAAACCGCCTTCCTTCCGCTCCAGAAGAATCGTCCTCCAGAATGATACAAGGCAGAAGGCGGCAGGAAACCCGCATATCGCCATAACAAATCTCTTAAAATCTCGACTAAATTTCCGATTCACATCTGTGATCTTCTATAAGTCTTTGTTTCGACGGCGACTCAGGAAGTACTTCAAGTAACGCTTGAAACAAAGGTCCCGGATGTCCAGGCAATTTCAAAAGATTTGCGCCTGTGTAGAAGGTATTGTGAAGTGCGATACCAAATTTCAATTATGGATTTAACACCTGTGTGTAGTTGATTGTGATTGTGATGAAAATGGAAAAATATTATATACAAGCGTTTATATAAACTGTAATGTCACTTTGGAGTCAAGAGCCATAATTCACATGGGGAACAAGGAGGAACGCCATTTACACAAGTTATAACAGAAAAAGTGGAAATGCATTCCATCACACGTAAATTGAAGCAACATGTCTCCAGCTGCGAAAGCCCGTTTCAATTTCACTTTTTCAGTTTACACCTGAACCTATATGAGCAGGTTCAAAGCAAGTATACGCTTTGCTGACCATGACTTTGGAAGTTTTGGTTACAAGAATTTTATATAGTCTTATTTGAAGCCCATGTTTTCAAGGCGTTTCAATGGCTTTTTTCAACTTCAATAAGCTTGTTCCAAGTGTGTTCCAGAATGGAATTAAAAATTCAGTCACACAAACGCATATAAAATTTTGGGAATAAATATATCGCTGGATCAGAATCCTGGAAAAGGTTTCTACCCATCGCCCAGCCCAATTTAATTTTACACGGTTATCAAACCTAAAGAAAAATAATACAAAGAAATTGGTGTAGGAATAATTCACCCATTTGATCAAGTTCCTCCATTCAGTTCAGCTGGACTTTCCTGGATACAAAGACTTTCGGTTTTTTTGGAATTGAAACAATTTAACATGGTTCATAATTGAATAGAGCAATTTTCCACCATTTTTATCCAGCTCGGTAACTGGAACTGTGTGCGCGCCCAGGCAAAAATTCCCTTGTAAAAGCGCGGAGCGCAGTTCCGCAAGGATATCTACACGCGCTGGGTTCATGAGGAAAAATTACCACCTCACTTTCACCCATGGCGTATTTATCCCATTGTAAATTACGCTAAAGTGACAATTTCAACTGCTTTTCATTTACCAACCTCAAGTATATAAACCTTCACCGCCTGAAATACGGCTCTTATTTCTTTCAGTATTTTTACTCTCAGCTATAAAGCCTTCTTCTGGGCCTCAAATCTTGCTGGCAGCTACAGTTTGAATCCATGAACCCATTTAGCCTGCACCTTTTAAGGCGATTTCAATTCAGCTTTTCTCAGCCCTGACTTTTGGATAATACACTTTGGCCCCTTGTCAAAATTTTAAACAAAAAAACATTTTTAGATGTTCATGGACCAACAGCAAGTTCAATTTAAATTTAAAACATTGGTCTTTTTGAACCCTACAAAAAACCGATTTACATTCCCGTTCCAGCCCCTTTGAAATCAAGGGATTCGAGTTTCTTCTGTAGAAACGTATACTTGCAATTACCATTAACGTATAAGAAACAGGGCTTTATATCATACGCCCTTTGGATTATTTAACAGGTTTTTCTCCAGAACGTTTATGAATAACGGTACACAAAATTCTGGGCCATGTTTCCACCTAATTTAACCTTAATTCCATGGTCTGAAGCGTCCAAATTAGAATTTTAACGACCACAAAACGTGAATTAATTACCCTCAGTTCAGAGGCAAAAGCTTTTCAGAATTAAGGAAAGTTGTGACCGCAAGAGCCGTTTGTAAACAACGTCAAATTAAATTAAAAAATATACACGGAAACAAAGTAAAAACCCATCGAATTTGTAATGGGGCAGGTAGCGAACCCCGATTGCATAATAATTATCTATTTAACTGCATTCAGGCCATAAAACAGCTCGTTTTGTTCCCGGGTAACCCAAACAATGTTTTAATCCAACAAGTAAAAAGCTGTGGGATTCCAAACATTAACATGTAGTTTTTTCAAAAAGAATTTTGTATGATGCTATGGATGTGATATCGAAGAAATGCAAGGATGTGATCCACAAATGGCCTGAAGCAGCTCCAAGTTTATTCGATTTACGTAAACGTTATATTATTATTATTATTGTGAAGTTGTGTGGTGATGATGATGAGAAGGTGTATAAGTGAAGCTATAGGAATGGACGCGATGGTGCGCCGCGCTTGGCGCGATGGCTGGAAGCGCCTTCAGAGCAAGTGAGCCATGTCCATAAATTACGTCCATTAATATTCCACGCAATGTGTGTTTATTGCAGGGGGAGAAATACAGAGTTGTATTATATTGTAGCTCTTGAAAATTACAGCTTTTGCTCGAGCTCCATCCAGCGCCTCAAGCTCATAAGCTGGAGAACAAGGCAAAAGGCCAAGCCTTTTTCTTCATGTTCGAAGTTATAGCCTGGTAAACTTTGTTATTGTTTTGGGTGGCAGAAAATTATGAGTGATTTGAAGAAAAATCAAAGAGGCCTCCAGGCGGCGCTGTGGTGGTGGTGTGCCGCGGAGTCGAAGAAGCGCGGCGGAGGTCCTGCAAACTGGAGACATTGGCACTTCAGTTCCCAAGCTAAGAACTAAGAATCAAAGCGCTTTTGCGCACGCGCTGAAGTTGAATTCAAATTTTTTGAAGCTTCGATCTTTCGGAACTATTACCGGATTCCGCAGAGCGTTGAAACCATCGAATCGTAGCTCAATTACTGCCACCTCCTTCATTACGCGCTGTAATAATAAGTTCGAACTTCGAGCCCAAAACGAAGCACAGCTGACTCGAAGCAAGCGAGTCGAGTTAATTTTGTTTGAAGCTGTCTGAGAGCCTGTTTCGGCGATTCGACCGATTGCCTTCCCAACGGAAGCAGGTGTACAAACGGGAATCCAAGTGTAACGAAACTGGATTCGATAATACACTTTGCTTCCACTTTTACAGAAATTACATATGTACTTCATCGATAGCCTCCAAAAGCTGGAACACGTCGCCCTAAAAGTTAATTCTTGAAATGAAGGCTGCTCTAGTTTTAAACAGTCATTTTAGATTACGCGCCGCCCGCCCGCCCGCAGCGCTAACTAGTGGCTGCCGTCGCCAGTGGCAAAATTGTATGGATCAAGAGCTGCTGGAGAATTCGTTGGAGGACTTGGAACTTGGAGCCATATCCCCGCAGACACTGAATTTTTAACCTGTGCCGCCAGAAGCCCAAAGGAGGCTCAATCTCGTTACTATTTATTATGACACGTGCTCAGAAGATCCAGAAAGATTCAACAAGTACAGTAATAAATGAATATAAATTGCTGGAGAACTTTACAAGGAGCTCCTTCAACCTGTCTGCATGGTCTCGTGCCCAACGAGATATAACGAACGATATATGTAGTGGTCAACCAGCGTTACGAAACCCGTTCCGTTTCCGCCTGGAGAAGACAATTGCTTTACTTTGCTTCCTTCCAGGGGCATTTGGTAAAAATCATAACGAACAAGTAACGGACGGGCCTTCGGCGAGACTTGAAATAAAAAGAGTAAACTTATGTATAGTGGAAGTCAGTGGAAGGACGTCGTGGTCATTACTCATGTCCGGACATGCAACAAGGGCTTTTGCTGCTGGAGAAGAAGCCTGGATTTTTCACGAGGAAACGAGCAATACCAAAGGGGACGAGGATATCAAGCGAGTTTGCTTAACGAAGCGCGGAAAAGTGACGCCGCCAAGCCGTTGTAAATGGACGACGAGTACAAATAATCTCGTGTGTTTACCTTGACAGGTTGACAGGGTGGCGGAAAAAATTGCACCTTTTTGGAACCTTTAATGAAGAGGACCGGAAAGTGGAGCGCCGCGCGGGGCTTTGTGTGCATACAAACTTTTTTGGAATTGCTATAACATGCTATTCAGCATATAATCGGAAACTGTATTTTTAACTCGAAAGAAAATTTTTCATCCTATTCTTGTTCGAAAAGCCAGTAAATAAACAAGAAGATATTTCTTACTGTGCGCGCGCAGCGCAGCGCGCTATGAGCGAGCTTTAATTTCTCCTTTGACCAACCAGAAACGCCCGGCTTAATGTTCCGTGACATATTCGCTGTGCAATTAGGAGAGAATAGAGCGCCGGCCGGCGCTTGCGCGCGCGGCGGCGCGCTTTTACTTTTGCGCAAAAAGCCGTAACTGGTCATCAGACATGGTCATAATTATATAAAAGCTTGTTTGAGCTTCTTCGTGTTTGTTGTTATTATTATATGTAAGCTGCAGTAACTTAAAAAGCTTTCTTAATTCATATTTGTATACACAAACATAGCTTAACTTTAAACACTTTGGCCATCGTGAAAATTCATTTGAAAGCGTGACTGCAATAAGATTCAAAGCTCATTTGAAATTATACCCCAATGAATTAATGAACTGAATTGAAAGTTAACTTGAATTAATAGTATTAAACTAATACTCATTTTTACCAATCGATCAATCACGAATCAATCAGAATTTCGCGCTACTACCATTGCGAATTTCATTTCGCAAACTTTCGCATATTTCTTCATAAATACAGCCGCAGCCAGACCACCAACAAAGTTTCTCCCTCAGCCACGCCTACTGTCCAGCCTCCGGTCGATTCTCGGCTTTTAAATCTCGCGCGGCTCCTTGATGATCGTTAATTACAAAAGCCACCTGCTAATTAAAACTTCACCTTTTGTAAATATCCTCCCACGTCCTTCCAATCCCCTTGCACAACAATCAGGAGACAAGACTGACGTTTTTTTAATAACCTAAGACAACTCTGGGCTTGGCGCCATTTAATAATATGGGACAATTTTTGCAAACTTACTGCTAAACCTCTGTGCCTTTTTCCATTTATAAGCTCTCACGCACACCTGTCTCACCTCATCTGTCCAGCCCTTTGATCAATCAGCTATACGACCGCTGATTGAAAAGCGACGACTTTTCTCCCTATTAATTACCTTTGAATTTTAAACTTGCCGCTTAATAATTTTCTCTCTCTCTCTTCTGACCCTCACGCTGAAGCGCCTTTTAATTATAACTTGAATATACCCGCCATGTTAATTTCCACCTGCTGTCTCAACCCATCAGAGCCTTTGAGCCACACAATGCCTAATGAACTTTGATGAATTGCGCAACATTTTTCGTACAGACAACAATAAGGCGCTTTTTTTCTGAGCCGCGCCGCGCGTGCGAATTCTTCAATATTATTACGTATTCAAGCCTTAGAATATTTCTGTCAAAAGTTCAAGTTTCTTGAAAAATTATATACTCAAGCCTATCCCACCTTGTTCCAGTTGGATTAACACCAGAGGGCGCGCAGAGCGCGCGCCCTCGCGCGGCGCGCAAAAACAAGTGTCACAACTTGACACCAACATGACCAACCTGTGTCTACATGATTCAAAGCTCTGAAAATTACCATGAAAGCGCCATTAATTATACACGGAACGCAAATCGGGCGGCATGTTCGTTGTTGACGGTAATTTACACCAAGTCTCCTTGCTCAGGTAATTCATTAATTTTCGCATGCATGCATACATGACAATGCAAGAATGTCTGACCTTTGATTATTATTCAGCTTGACTTACAATTGCCATTTAAAAAGCACATCATGAGGAGCTTAAGTTAATGGCTCATTTGCCCTTTTGCAATAAGAGCATGCGTTGCACGCAAACGGTCTTTCGCCCGAATGATGGGACGACAGATTTGTCATTTAAATGAAGGAATGAGCTATTGTTTCAGGTTAACGGAGTTGAGTGGATGCATGCGGTAATTGTTGAAATGTGTGCTGTTTTGTGTCTCGATGTAATGTCTTTGTATTGTACAGCGTGTACGCTTGTCATTCGTCAGTTCCCACCCGCCATCTTGAATAGACAGGAGATGACAGGTGTGGAATGACGGGTCAATTAGGGAAATTGTCAGCTTTGTATCTGATCCATTGAAACTAATGGAGCTCTCAAAAAAGTAATGTGCAAATCCCCGTAAGAACAGCCAAGCTCCATTTACGTCGATGCGCGGAGCGCATCGACGCGCTTTAGCACTCGATCAATATCCCGCATCCAGGCACAAGATTTATTACATGAAACCAATTAGCCTTTTTCAGATCAAATATACACAAAACACCTTTTAAAATTGACAAGCAATTAATTTCCGGTTGAACCGACGAACCCAGAATGTATTTGGCCCTACTCCAAAAGTGCGCATGCGCGCAATTCATAAAGTCGTAAACTTGCTCCTATTGACTGCTCAATTTTCTCTGCGACATTTACTGCGCAGGCGCTTCAACTCTTCGATGCCAATCATCGAAGGTTTGCTCCCTGAAATTATATACATTGATTGCAAAAAAACTTCTGAAACCCTCCCGCCCATCTCATTTCCGGTTCTTGTTTTCACAGTTGCTCTCATCAAACCCTTGCAGAATTCTTATGGAGTTGCAAACCAAACCGCAAAACTTGGATCTGAGATACAACCACACCTCCTCTGGTTTCCAATCTTCACGTTTTCCCGCAACTCACTCAGATATATACAAACTTAAAGCTCAGTCTTGTTCAATTGAGAAAATTGGGCTCTAGTTTTTTCAAGTCTGGCTGAATGAGCAACTGCGGTTTGGAAGGGAAAAACATGAGCCTCCTGGAGCTAAATTTCCTGCGAGAATTCGGACAGAATTTTGACAATGTTCCTTGAACTTCAAGGAAGCTCAAATACAAATGGGAAGATGACAAAGAAACGAATTTTCTCACACCAGGAGCTGGGAACAAATTGGCTCATAACGATTTCAGTTTGCTTTACTTATACACTCATAGTTGTATATGAGAAGAATAAAAAGTTGAAAAGCGCCATCAAGTGCGACTCCGGCCCATTTGTTAATTCCTGCACAAAATTGTTGTAAACGTTTGTTGAAAACGTCAGCTGGAGTTGGAGAAGCGAAATATGTTTG
>JAQGBJ010003518.1:0-12507 GCA_034698345.1 Sphaeridia pumilis | reverse complement strand
CCTGGCATGGGAGGTCAAGTGTACTTTGGATGGCCTGACGAAAACAATCAAACAGCTTGGCATCTACTGGGTCACATCACGAACGAGAAGCCTTCTGCAATTTTCAAAATTAGCAATCTCAAGAAATCAACTGCTCAATCAGCTGTTAGTCCCATGTTTTTCGGTAGTCAGACCATGGGTCTTGCTGCTACTACTGCTCAGCTGGGTGTTTCTTTGGAACCTTTGGATGCTATTCTTCAGTCAACTCCTGTGGTCTCAGCTGCTCCATCTAATGTGTCGTCGTATGTTGAATTTTCGCAAAAGATGCTCGAGAACTTTGTTAACTATGCTACTAGTTTTGGGGACGCGAACCACATTTCACTGCGAACTGTCAACAATTGGTATGAGAACTTTCAAAGACGGCTTCAGGCTGATCCCAACTTTTGGAAGAAGTGACAGCGAAGACAAATGTTGTATTGTTTATAGTTCATAGTGCCAATCCGATAGTCATGAAGCTTATAATTTCAACTACGAAATACCTAATATCAATCGTTCACCAATCAAGACTGAATTTTTCATTTCAGCAAGAAAAAACCGAGTATATTTATATTAATCACTGTGCTGTGTATCTGCAAAACTGATTTTCGAAAGGATATAAAGAAAGCGTTTGTACCAAATCGGCTTCAAACGAGTTTTGTCATTTTATTATTCAATTTGACCGAAACTTATTCGCATTAATATCCTATGTACAACAGGTATGTGGGGTATGAGTACGCTAGGATATCGTATAGTTAAGGTTTGTGTAGCAAAAGTGCAGTCGTAAAAGGTTCAAGTTATTACATTGAAAGAAAGATCAGAAGCTATTAACATTTGAGATTCGCTGCTGATGAGGACCATTTGTGCTTCCATTTGATATGTCTGGCCCTGTTTTATGTCTAATATTGCATGTGTGGTATTGCGACTTCTTTCATAGTATCGCTACACGATCTAGACTAAAGTCTCTATTGAACAGAACGTTTTGAACTTATCCATCTTATGACTTGTTGTAGATATGTAAGAACATTTTCCGCTACTTCACTTGAACACAAAACACAACCGTGAGATATCAGTAAAACATCCATGGAATATGTATAACTGACCCTGTCGTCAATGTAAGTCTGAAGAAACAATTGTTGAATTGAAACGCAGTATTCCCACTCATTCATGTATCATTAACAGTGTACAAGCGCCAAACCAACGACTAGCGAAGAAGGCCTAAGGTAGCTAAAGACAATACATTTTCTTCATATAGACACTAGATTGCCGCATCCGCAAATCAATTCTCGGTTCAAGCCTAGAGAATTCAAGGTTCCTTCCTTAAGACGTATTTACAATGGTGTAAGTGTAAAGGCTATACATGGTTACTTACATTACAATAACTTGGCTCTAAATTTTGTGGGACTAAGTACATAAATCCATTATTCATACGACGAAACGCTTTTACGTTAGACTATCTAAATCAAAAGATAACATGTGTAAAACACTTTCAGACGAGGTTTTTCGCATAGTCTACACAAAGGTCACAACAATACGCCTAACCTTACAACTTTAAAGAGGCACATTTCAATATCGATTCTGGAGCCACCCCTCAACTTCATACATACTTGCGGCAGACGTTTTCAACGAAACTAGCAAAAATATGTTACGCGGGCTAAAAAAGGCTAATTACATTTTCGCAAACTCTATCAAAACAACCTTTATGGAAATTTCACAACCATCTGGCGGCCTTTTAACTGAGAAAACACAAGGAAGCAGCTGGTGGAGCTAGAATAGTTACATTTTGCTCTATAAGAAAATATATCTGCTAGGGCAATTTGTTTACGTCATGGGAAAAGACGCCCATCATAAAAGACCTGGCCCGGTTATTATGATATAGAGCACATTCATCAATTGACGAGCTTTTCACTGGAATTGAAAAGAAGAAAGGCGTTGTTATATATGCTCCAAGACCCGCTATTTAATTTCCCTATTTTATAGCTCATCAGTCCTCGCAGTAGTCCACGTTTCTTCCTTCTGCCGCTTCACGAAGCAAGGCTACACGGTAGTCGTCTCCTACTGTTAGATCTGTGATACATCCGATCAATCCCTCGGAATATTTATTCATACTTTGGTGTCTTGGGTCGTCCAAGCCGCCTGAAACCGAAAATTCGCGATATTAAACATCCTTTCCTTTCTCCCCATTCAAACATCAACTGTCACCCTTCACTCACCAACATAAAGGCCGTCATTGATATTAAGCTGTCGAAGCTTTCCGGGAGCTGCGCCGCTCACAGGCGGTCCGTCATCTACTGTTAAATGTGCCTCCTGCTCGTTCCTGCAATATTGTAATCATGTTATTATTGATCACACCAGATTTCGCAACGCCTTTCAAATTCTGTTGCCTTTCCTTACCTTACAAACCGTACAAGATGCCACTGTCCGTCACTAATAGTGGTATAATTGTACGCTATCGTCGTCTGACCCGACCCTAATGAAAATGTTGCTTGTAGAAACCCATGCTTCAAGCCCATGGAGAAAAAGTCGCTAGCGGACGTCATCATTTTCCTTCCAGCCCAAACAATTAGGCCACGCGGGTAAGAGGTCCGGATACGAAAACTTAATTTTAGTTGTGACCCGGATATCCTACAACAGCAACAAAATCATTCCATTACTTTCAATCACTTCTAGTCCGCTTTCCCCAATGTCATCATCCGTCTTTCACCAACCTCGTGATGATACGGGAATTTGTATACTTCAAATAAGAATCGCCTATCAACTTGGGAGCTCGGTCCTCCCTAACCATGCCAGTATGGCAGTAGGCATCGCGGTAGCCCAACGGGCAATGGCACTTGAAGCCATCAAGTTCAGGGACGCATTCACCTCCATTCGAACACGGGTTCCGAAGGCATGGATGGGCACAATTCTCGAGGTTCACTCCCGACATGGCAGAACCCATTATTCGCAATGGCTTCTCGTTTATTATCAGCTGAAAAACCACCACAAGTCGCCATTTTAGTATTACGCTCTATTCATCCCCAGTCATTTTTAACTTTCCACATTAGCCTTTAATCTCCTAGCCCGCTATTACACAGCTATATTTGCTATATCGACATGTCCCACTATCATCGTCGTCGCGGTGCTGTGTCCATTACATTTTACTGGTCTACTCCCCTCGACAATGGAAACTTTTCTCATTAACCCATTGTCCAGTGACAAAATAGCCGTATTGAACGTCGACATTGTCCTCACCTTCTGAATACATCCCGAGAACCCGCCGTGAACCTTAACTTTCGGCGAAAGCCATTGCAAGTCAGGAATTCCTCCCAGAAATAAATTATGCGGAAGTGACAACTGTAAAGAAATTCAAGTCACGCAATCACATTCAACTCTCCCAGTATAACGTATACATGTACAGGCTAGCACGCCAACACCACCGCCGCTACATCCATAATAGCCAACACATACCTGAGTGAAAGCTCCAGGTGTTAGCGCCGTGATTGGATCCTGATGGTCGATTTTAATTGAAACCAGGCGCGAGGTCCGAGATACCAAAATACGGTGCCACTCACCCAAACTTATGGGGCTCGCGCTCCTGGAATAACAAACACAAAAGATTCATTAGCCTCAATACTCCCTCCGCCAGTTCGCCAATTCCCCCACGAGCCTCACCGAATAATCGCAGCACCAGTTCCCAAATCCATTGCAAATTCAACATAGCCGTCGTCCAAAATCAAGCTGATAAAGTCCCCCATTCCATCCGTCTTGTAGCCATTGTACAGAATGAGACCATCCAAAGCATCTGGTTTCACAATTACTTCAATCTCCAGCCATGACAACACCCGTGTCAGCCCTAATCCAGTGTACTTGAGGTACGACGAACCGTTGAACGATGGAATCTGCAAAATTACAACCAAATATGCAATATTAGAACAAAGCTCCTTCGCTAACCCTTTGACTCTTGAAAAGTGCATATTTGTCTTTCATATTCTCCCTCCAGGAATTTCCCTCAAGGTAAACTCGGAGCACTTCCAACCGTTCCTCCTTCTCCTTT
Source organism: Sphaeridia pumilis (assembly GCA_034698345.1). Classification (NCBI taxonomy): domain Eukaryota; kingdom Metazoa; phylum Arthropoda; class Collembola; order Symphypleona; family Sminthurididae; genus Sphaeridia; species Sphaeridia pumilis. Next base: position 8,459 of record JAQGBJ010003518.1, on the reverse strand, counting down.
GCGAAATGATCGCCAGCAAATTACAATTTCTATTACAAAAACATCACTTTACTTCCTTGCCATCCTCCCCATTTTTTCCACCTTCCATCATCAATCATAGCCATTCAGACAAGGCTTCCATGTAACCGTCTGTTACTATACAAAATCCTTCTACCCACCAAATAAAAGATCAACAAAGACTTTCTCCATAGTATAAATTCACAAATACAATCTGCTTCTGATTCTTCCAAAATACAAGCCTTTGATGATCACAAGGAATCGCGTGCTTTCCCCAATTCAATCATCGCCGTTGACTACAATACAAAATCCCGACTACTGTCTACAAGAAACGCTCGGATTTTATAGAAAACTCGCAAGCTTTGCTATTATTTCATCGTTAGTTGTTTACAATCTGTTTCCTTGAAAACTTTGCTATTTGCTTCTCTCCGGCCCCTGACTTGTCTTCAGATTTTAGATAATCTCCATTTTTACCTTCTGGTCTCTCAAGAGCCTTTCCTTCACACTTTGTTTCTGCATTAAAACATCAGAGCTTCAACACTCGCTCCTGACACGTGACAAAACGTCCGCCATAAAGTGTGTGAATTCTCTCGAAAACAAAAGCGTGTGAAATACACCATAAAATTTATCTCTGGGATCCTCTAAAACAGTCGAGTGTTGTACGACTCTTCCACGCTTTCCCAGTCTTCGTCGTCATCGCTTTCTCTATTCATCTCGTCTCATCTATTCACTTTTCTATCATCTTCTCTCAAGTCATTATGGTCTATTTAGTGTGAAAATCTAAAGCTTTCGCCATCCTCTCATCTTGGGCATTTATCTCTGACGAAGCATACGGAGACCACCGTTTCATCATACAACTTTCACTTGATTTCCACAGGCCCTGCAACAACACTAGACAACAACATCAAGTATGAATAGGGAACGACTCATTATAAACTTGGTCTATTCAAGTACCTGCAAATCCAGAGACGTTTCACACATTTGTCCCGCGAAGCCTAGCGGGCAGAGACAGATTGGGTTGTCATTCTCTTGAACAATGCACTGGCCGCCATGTTGACAATGGACGAGGTCGCAAACTCCTTGGTCGTTACAGTTTTCTGTAAATAAGCATTAGATACCATTAACAAACTTTTCCATCTCAATTCAACGTAACCTACTTTCACCAGGCGTTTTCAACTTGATAAAAAATTGATTAGTTCAACTCCCTCCACAACTTGATTAAAAACCTACTTTGCCTACCAAACCGTATAAACTGGTGGCGGGTACGCCTCGAAACTTCTCAACTTGCAACAAAATATAGCCCTCGGGAGATTCGACAGTTGTGGAGCATCGCTGGCCGCCACTGACTTTGCTATTACTACTACATCCTTCATTAAAACTTGCCCGGTTCCACCGGAAATATCTGTATGTATGGTGGAAACTTTATCAATTTTGCCATTTCCTCCATTGCCTCCTCCTATGCCTTCTTGTGAAAATATTTCATCTTCAACTTTGATGTTCCTTAATAGTGTATCTTTCGCCTCCTTCTTATTTCTTGGTCTGGCAAGTTTCTGGCTTGAGCTCGTCGTCGTCGTCGGCAAAACTTTTCCGGTTTCTTCTCGTACCCGAATCACGTTCTCTGACTCACCACCATTGAAACCATCTGTTGTTCTATTATAGCCGCCTGCTTCTAGTCTTCTATCTCTTTCAGCCTACAACAAAAGAACATATCAACGCCAGACTCAACTTGACCATCGCCCACACTTGTAACCTTGTCCGCCCAAACTTGCTAATTCTTCTCCCACTCACCAACATCGAATCCTTGAATAGCATCACCAGCCGGCTCAAGCCCAAATCGATATGCCCGGTCGTTAATGACCAGATTTCGAATACATCCTTGGAACCCTCCCATTTTTCTCAAGAACGGCACCACGGCAAACAAGTCTTCGGCATTGGTTCCATCGTCTCCTCCACTGGGCTGACCGTTCCCGCTATTGCTGCTCTTATCTCCCCCTCCGTTCAGTGTCCCGTCATCCGAATGCTCCATTAACGCAGCCGGTGACTCGGTCTCCATATCAGAAAGCACTGGGCCGTTCTGGTCATTAGCGGCGGGCTGCGCTGGGTCTCCTTGCTGCAGCGGGTCGCCACGTTCCAAACTATCGCCACTGACTCCAACCGAAATGTTTCCGGAACCTCCGATAAAGACTGGTTGGCGGAATGTGATCCTCGAAAACAGGCCCTGCAACAGGTTCAAAATGGCGTATTAAACTTCCAGCACATTACAATATTTCTCATATTTTGACACTGTCATATAGCCCTGGACATTGACAAACGTCTTGAATATCTTATCGAAGTTGGCAGTAGTGGCTTTTCGACTAGCTTTTACGAGCCTGAAATTCCTTCTAGTTTCTACCAGATCCCTCGGCTTCTTCAATGATAAACAACGTAAGATGAAAGAAATACACTGCGTCCTTTGAGCCTCCCATAAATCTCGACTAAAGACTTTAACAAGACGACGACTACTTTCTTCGACTTGCTTTCGTTTCCACGTCTACTTTGTCGCTCCCGAAGGAGCCATTTCTTCTTCAAGGGGATCAACTCCAAGAGGATTACAATTAAAACAGTACTAAAAAACATGTTACAAACGCACTTCCAAGTTGTAAAAAACAAGGATTACATACACTAAATCTTCTTACAGATTTTTACTACTCTGACCGTCAACTTGCCCATGTATATACTTGCGTTTCCATCAGCAAAACTACCGCCCAAGCACACTTCTCTTCAAAGTCTTTATGAACTTTATAAAATCCGTCATTTTCCACATTCCTTCCAGAACATGTCTTCCTAAGTGTTCCTCCATGTTTAAGCAATTTCTACTTGTATTCTTTTGATGTTCCTATTAAGTAAAAAACTTTCTCCTTGGAATTTCCCACCGCCCAATTGAGGTATTACATACATTCACCAGCTTTCCCAACCCAACCCACGAATCCTTCCAATTACGACAACCGTCTGGTAAAGTTCTCTCCGAAAATCCAAAACTAACATCTGCCCACGCTTTTTTCCTGGAACATCTCCACTCAGTCACTTAGCAGTTGCTCTCCACAAACCATTTGCGAAAAATTGCTCTAATATAAAAATCTAGACAACATGCCGCCTACAGAAACTTGTTTGCAATTTTCAACATTCTGCCCATAAATTACATCTGACTGACTCTGACTTGAGTCGGTAATTCCACGAGTCTTGAGCTTAAGCTCAACGTTCCATTTCCAGTTTCTCTGCTTAGCATATGGCCGTAGCATAACTTTTCATGCTTCAATTCTCTCTTCTTCTTCTTCTTTCTGTTGCGAATTCTTGCTAAAAACTTTCTTCCAAAAGAACACTCAACGGGGGGACCAACCAAAGAAGCGTGAAACCACACCTGTGCTTGATAGCTTCTGCCAACCGAGCGAGCCTGCTGGGAGAGAAACACAGTAATGCAATCAGGCAAAAAGCTTTCTTTCCCTGCTACCAACATGTAGTTCAATAACGTTAGATTTATGATCTGAACCCGGTTAGTCGAAATGAAATCAGGTGAGGAACGTACTTTTGACCGTCCTTGAGTAAGCGGACCGTCGTTCAACTGCATCCAGCCGTCCCAACGTCGTCTGCTGATGATTGCTCGGTTCCATTGTTGCAATTTCACAGGTTGAGAACTTCGAACCATTCCAGAGCCAGAGCCGCAGTCAAATCTGTCAAGTGAAAAATTGCTTTAAATAAAATTTGAACCGTAAAAAGTATTTCGTTTGAAGAAAGTATCTTTCACCACTACCCCAAGTCTCTACTGTAGCTCTAATTTCAACCATTACTTGTGTCGATGTTTCCTCTGTTTTTCTAAAAGTTGTTACTACGTCAAACGAAGGCTATTACGAAACTTTTTTCTTTCTCTTCAACTTTTCGGGCCCATCAAACACCAAAGCTTCTTGTACAAGAATGTCATCTAGTAAACCTTTGTTGTCACGTTCTAGAGACAGCTCTAATGACACGGTAAACTGATAGCTGCATTAAAAATGCCGTCTCTGCTAGCATCTATCGCTCGGCGTTCCCTCAGTTTCCATTTCTCTCAGGTAACATTATAGCCCGTTATAGTCCCCTCTTTCTTCTTTTCACCATCAGATTTTTCTTCTTATCCTCTTGCTACTTGTACAAGGGCTAAAAATTCCCTTTGAGGTAATATTTCATATTTAGTGTTGAAGCCGGGGCATGTGTTTCTTGGATGGCCTTCTTGGTAGGAGTCGTCTGGTAACAACTTTGGGGCATAAATTCTCTCTCGAATACATCTTGTAGATTACTCGCGATAGCTTTTCAAAGACCTGCTAAAACCATGTACCACAAAAGATGAACTGAAACCACACGCAACCAACGGAAATGGAGAAAAACAAAGAAAAATTACCTAAACTCCAGATACCCGCTGTGCAGGTAAAGCGCTAGAAAGTCTCCGGTCAAGTCTTCGCGTTCTCCTGTCAGCAGCAGTATTCCGTTGGGTGACTCTGGGCGAAATTCGATGCTGATTTGGTCCGACATGTAGGCGTCGTGAAGAACTGGGAACGCAACCCAACTGTGTCCCCGGAAAAGCCCCGAACTGTACCCGTCTCCGCTACTGTCTTCTGTAATTTTAGCAAAAAGTTTTTCGTTGATTATAAAGGAAAGGTGTAAATTGGGCCTGACGTATTGGGCTGACAGTATAAAACTAGAACATTGCATTTTCTAAAGCTTGAGTTTCTAGTGAGAGCCTAAAGTAGCTTCTAGACCAAATCTGCTCCAGTACAAAATTTTATTGGCTCTATAACCTATTTCTGCAAGTATTCGGTGTGAACTATATGCGTCTTGAAGGTGTGCATTATTTATACGGCGGGATCGCTTTTACGTGTACCGGATTTCGCTATGGTATGAGCTGTGAAAATTGCTCACAAGAGAAATAGCAACTTTCCAATTCGGACTAGGGCTAGACACAAGTTTCAAATTCACACGAAACTTTCTCGTACAAGATAGAAGAAACTATGTGAAAAGCACTTGGCGATTCCGGTCGTAAAAAAGAAATATTGCCATTTCAATGCATCCTTTATATGGAAACTGGCAAGCTTATGCTTCTCAATTCTTGGATTTCGAAGCGCTAAACAGGTGATTGTGGGACAGATATCGCTTCTCCTCCAAAGCAATGAATTCTAATTGAGGTTGTGGGACGAATCGATTTTGCTGGCTTTGCATTCAGTGAATAGGCGACAAAACACTTTACAAAATCCGACTCTTTTCTGCCTACTCATTGACTATTTATGAATGGTTTAAAAGTAACTTTGAGAAGATTTCTAGAGCTTTTCATGTGGTCAGAATCAGAATTTGCATTAGGTTTGCGAAAAAGTTTGTACTAAAGTCAACTTAAAAGTTTGCGTTACGAATGCAATGTGGAAAATTCGTAACTTTCTGCAAGATTAGCCAACTTTGCTTGTTTGCTTACCAATCTCGCAAGTTTCCCCTCGGAAACCCATTGGACAGAAGCACCTGTAGCCGTCATCCGGTTTCAGTACCGTTGGATTTTCGTCGATGGTATTGCTCAATACTTCAGCATCATAAGTGCTTTCTCTGGCACAAACTCCGCCGTTGTGGCACTTGAGAAACGCACACGGTTCTTGGGTGTCTGGTGACGAGGACGATGTTCGCTGTGATGGTGAAGCCGTAGGCGAAGTGCTGCTCGTAGCTTCAGAAGAACCATCTTCGACCGTGATCGAAACAGTTTCGCTAATGGAAGATGGAGGCGATGGCGGAGATAGAGATTGACGTTCTCCCTGTTTCGTCGTCGTATCTTCTTCTTCTCGCTGTGGCTGGTAAAATGATTGTTTCGGACGGGTTAATGGGTTATCACTAGAACTGAAACTGTCGTTGACTTCTAAAGGAGCTTCTGTAGCAGTTTCCACAGAGGTAGTTGCGGTTGAAGTTGACGTTGGGGCATTGCTGCTGCTGGTGGCCACAAAATCTTGCCCCGCCTCCACTTGCCAGCCTTGATTAAGCTGACTTTTGAAGGCTTCCAGAAGCCTTTGGAACTCTTGTTCTTCTTTATCTTTCAGCCCATCACCTTCATACTCGTCTTCATCGCTTTCATCCACCAGAGGCTCGTCAGCCATTTCTTGTGGAGTTGTAGTAGTTGATGTTGTAGCGGGCTTTTGGTAATCATCCTCGTCATCTTCTTCCGATGAAGACGAGCTGCTGTCTTGATCATCGCTATCTTCATCTGCCTGGTACAGATCATGTTTCTGACTCCAAACTGAAGCCGAGGCTTCGTTCATTTTGAAACTGGATCTTCCGTAAATCATGGCCTCGTCTTCCGGGTCGAACTTGAAACTGTTTGCAAAGTTGAATTCTTTGCTCTTGTCCCGCTTTTTCGTAATTGCATCCCCGTTGCTGTCTCTTCTACTTTCTTTCCCTTTGATGGTCCCAAGAGGATATGACGACACTGGTGGTTCTTCCGATATGGAATTTCCCTCCGGGACCTTCTCTTTATTGTTGCTTCGACCAAATTTCAAGTCTCGTTCTTGGTCATGATGGAACAGACTATTCGGGATCGTGTTTCTCCGCATCCATTCTTCCTCGCTGTCATCCTCCGATGATGAGGATGTGTTGCTTAGTTCTGTAATTGAAACGTTAAGGCTTGTTAGTCCCGAACTTGCGTAATAAACCATAAATCCGTTTTCCACAAGCCATTCCTAAATACCTACTTAACCAATCACCCTTTTAAACCAATATTCGTGTCCCTTTACATACACATATATACGTACAAATTCATGTCTCTAAAGCACTCGTGCGGTTCAGGCAATAGACCTCGTTTCGGGAGAAGATCAAATATTTATTTTGAAGTGCCATCAACGCTTACGTCCAAGAGCTGATAATAAAATACTCGACTGAGGCCATTATGCACGTAAGCTAGGCGCGTGAGCCGTACCTATTCTCAATTTCTGTTTCCAACGCTATAGAATACGGGTTACTTGATGATTATCCTCCTCCAAGTCATGAATATTTCATTGTATACACATTATTAACTTTTGACTGGGACTACGAACATCAGGTCGGCCATAGATACAACCTACACACTTTTGTCGACAGACTTGCCCAAATTCATAGATTGTCCTGATCTTGACTCTCGATGCATTTCCTTGACATCCGACACTGCAGCCAAGAATGATAACTTTTCGGCCTATTAGCCATCGTCTCCTTATCGTTGCCACCAAGGCAGGGGTTCTTATTTACTTGCAGAAAACCTTGTCAAACTGACATGTGCCATCTGGGAATCTTGCTGACTAGTCGTTCTTGAGAATTCTATAGAAAACTAACGAGCGGGAACAGAGATTAGGGTTTTAGTGACATAGAATTCAAGCCAACTTACCAACACAACTGTAGCCGTCCAACAACAGACGGTAACCCGCTCGACACTGGCATTCAAAGGTACCATCATGGAGTTCGATGCAAAGCTGTGTACATGGACTGGATGTGCTGCATTGTCCTGCAAAACAACAAAAGACATTGATTGATTAATGCAGAGCCATGGATCAGAATACGAGCTAATTACTACAATATTCAGTTCCGTTAGATGGACGAACGAAATTTGCAAACATACGTAGCTTAAAGGGTACGTACGAACCTTTCCAGTTTTGAGATTTACCGTTATTTTTCTATGTTCTTTAAGTTGACCACTCACTGGCCTTACTCGTACAGAACTGAAGACAGCGTTTCGAACCTCAAACATGATTATACTTTGACTTTAACGAAGCTCACTCTCAAAAATGATTCATCCACGAACCAAAACAAACCAACGATTCAAATGAGCTTCCAAGGATTACTCTGGCAACACTTTGTTGATTTTCCTCACGGCGCCAAATTCAAACCGGGAGCGCCAAACTTCTCATCTTTAAAATGCCGCATGTTTCTCGTTTTCCATTTTCAGTTTTAAGGTTCGATGCAATGATGTAAACATTACGATACTGGCCATTTTCTGTAGCTTAATTGTGGTTATAGCTGATTATGGCTTGTGAATAATTGACAACGTATCATATAATTATTCAGCTTCGAGTCTTCAGCAAGTATGTGAAGGAAAATTCAGCAGCTAAATAACATTCTTTTGATGTTCAAAACTGCACTCATTGTAAACCGGTAGAACTGATTTTCAAAAAACTGGAAGCCTTCAACTGGAAGCCGAATCCTGGTGACGCCAATTCATCATCAATGTGCCTATATTGCAAAGTGAACTAAAATGGATCGGAGCCAAGAGTCTTTTAGTTTTAGAGGATTGAATTAATTTCGCCGGTATAATACAATTACGCTGTGAAGGCTGGGGCAACTTTTAGAGTGACTATAATAGTATTTGGCCTTGGCTAATTAAGTGTCGTTTATAATTCCAAAGGCCAGAATACGACAACAAGGAAAATGGCAAGTGGCGGCGGCGGAAGTGTTTGGATTGT
>JAQGBJ010003517.1:0-12516 GCA_034698345.1 Sphaeridia pumilis | reverse complement strand
ATAGTAATTCCATCGTAGCTCCCAAACGTATTTGATATTTGGCACGTTCTTATGTGCGTTCGAAAGCCCTTCCAAAACTGCATCAGAGACGGGTTTAGTAAGAAAATATAGAAGCCCGTTTTTGAATGCGGGAGCCCCGAATTTCGGAGAAACCCCGGAAAGCTGAGTGACCCTGGATGACCTCTGACCCCAATGTGTGGGTACGCATTCGAAAGAGCTTAGCTTTGCCCTTCGATTTCAGTATAGAACGTAGAAATCGGATGGGAATTGGGCCCGCAAATCCACTTTGAATTTCCAACCCGAACCGGGCTTTTGCCGAAATGAACAGGGTTCCAGTTTCCCAACGGATTGAGTTAAAAATCTCAAACTTCCTGAAACAGCATATTTTGAGACCCTCTTCAAAATGGGGGAACCAAAAGTTTCAAACTTTGACCCCCCGGACACGCGAAATCTCTCATTTTACCTGGAGAAGCTCTCATGGAAAGTGATATTCAATATAAGAAAATAAACATTGCTTTCTCCGGCATTGTTAGACATGCATTACAACTGCGCAGCTGAAGAATCCAGATTACCCAGTGGAAATTACGTATGCAATACGAAGGGTTGTCATTCAGTATCATCCTGACTGAAACGTGCAGGGTTTAGAAGTTGCCATAAAATTTCCACACCGAATTGCACCGGTAATGGTACCAGTTCCCAAAGTAAATCTTTTGTCTGGACAGTTTCAGAATTTAAGACGCTTTTGCAGTTTCTCCGTGTTACGTTTTTACGCCAAGAACAATGAACCTTTTGCGAGCATTGCCGTTTATTAAAGTAGTGGCTAAAGATTTTCTATTTTGCGAATAATACTGTCGTAATACCAAGTGTTCATCTATATTTTGTTTTCTGAAAGGTGTTTGATATTACATGTGAAATTCAAACATTACTGTTTGTGCGCCTAGTTCTTAACGCTTTGAAAGGGGCTGTAGTTTCATATCGATAGACAGAATGGGGTAGGGGGGGTGTTAGCTTCGTATATTATTTTCGTATATCAGGGGAGGGGTAGGGGTTTTGGCAGACATATCGATATCAAAATGAAGAAAAAGTGGCGTGGTAGCGATTGGGGTCAATATTTTTGACGCGTAGAATTGTTCGCAGATTTCAAAAGTGTAGGGCTACTTTCCGGTATCCTTTTGTTAGTATTTCAGTTGAGCGCAATAGCGGCATAAAAGTTCTTTCTTTCCGAAATTTTAGTTTAAGTTTTCATAATCCCGCGGACATCAAGGATTTTTGGAAAAGATCGGTACATCGTAGCGATGATTGGGTGACGGCAGACTTATCAAGGAATATGCTGAGGGGTGTAGGGGTGTAGAAAAAGCTAAAAACTGCATATCGATACGAATAACAGCTGGACGACGTGGTTATAGTTCCCGGTAGCATGATACACGGTATTTCGCAGGTAACACTAATGAAATTTAGAAAAACGGCAAAACAATTATTGTAGAGGCAGCGATGAAATGCCAAGTTTAAGAAATTAACATGGAGAAATTTCTTACGGTCAGGTTTCAAGCCTCGATGGAAGCCGACAAGGTTGCGGATGATGAAGAAGACGGAGAGGAATACATTGATGTCGTTACCATTGATGAGTGCAAAACGGCCTGTTCAAACGTGCGTGTGGAAGAGTAAGTGTGAATTGTTAGTTGATAGGATGTAAAGAATTGAGTGTAATGTTTGTATATATGTTGCGTAGTTCGTGTACTAACAACGTGGATTTCAACTTTCAACGTTTGAAGGAAGATCAGTCAAGAATCGGTTTGGCTCCGAGTGCGACGGGTTCCCGCTATGAAAAGGCGGCAGGAATTCAATTGTGAGTTTTTTAAAATTACATTGTTGCGTATGCTTAAATTGTCAAACTTCAGTGTTGTAGTACTCAAGTGACCCATCGTCATGTCGTTGTGATTTTCAGGCGAAACGGCAGCTTTCAAAGCCTATGGAGTTTACGGAAACTAAAGGAGAATGAGGTTTTGTCAACATCTGGCACCTACAACTTGACGAACAGGTGCTGGAAGGTGCCTGAACTGTCGTGAGTTTGATTTTGGACCAAATAATATACTTGATCATTGATTCGCGAAAATAATAGTAAAATATGTTTCCAACAGAGGGATGAAGACAGCAACGGGAAAGGAAAAGAAGATTGTTTATTGTTGTCGTTATTGCACAAAAGTGTATTACACTTTTTGGGCGAGAAAAATTCATGAGGTTTCGAACAACCGAAATAAGTATTAATGATTAAGTTCCATTTAACTTGAAGCGATGATTTTTGTTTGTCAGTACGTAAAAATTAGTGGTGGACATCATGCTTATTTTCCGAACTGAATCGTAAATTTTAAATAAGATTGGGATTAGTAATTTGACTTGTTTCGTAGCATTACATAGGTTACAACTGATTGATTTAGGAGAGAACTAAATGCTGAGAAAATTGTTACGTAACTGTAGTTGTAGTCTTTGAAGGTGTGTACATGACGACTACATGCAAACAGTGCTCATTCCTCCGGAAAGGCGCATGGCTGCTCGGAAGCAGACAAGACCCGTGGGACCACCACCACCACCACTCCGGCTCCACAAAAGGCCATCTTCAATGTGCACGTTGTTAACAGAGGGAACTTGCGTATTTCGTTAAGGCCCCAAACGGCACAGGAACTTTGATCTGTGGCACGTGCAAGAGCCAAAGCACAATTAAGAGCCAGGGACTTTTCAATGTATGACCCAGATACCAAAAAGTATAAGCCCTTCTACCAGAGATGATGATCAGGAAAACGGGTATCAACAAATTGGCAACAAGTATTGAAGCAGAAAAAACCTTTTAGAAGCCAGAGGACGATCCAACCATTCCCGGTTACAGAGAAACCAAATTACATTTTGGAAGCATGTACCACGCAGTAACATGTTCATGTTCTTGGCCCAGGCGAATTTTCATCAGGACCGTGCAGTATTGCGAGGAATACATCATATAATAACAACAGAAGGTAATGAAGGGACCCAGAGACGGCCTGGACAGCTTGATCAAGATGTTCTTGAAGAATTGATGAAGGCAAAGTATAAAGTACTCTTGATAGCGGGGTCTGCCTTGTTACCGGATCCCCGAGGAATCGAGCATGAATTGCAAGACCCTGCTGAAGACGAACCCCGCGAATCGTTTTTGAAAAAGCCTTGTCTCGGACTTGAGCAATTGCAATTACATCAGCCATCTACAGTAAAGGTGGTTCCAAATATCACCGCAGATGGCAGCCTGAGATCAACGTTTTTGTTTGAAGACCCTAGCCTTGCAGATCAGGCGGAACCAACGTTTGTGGTACCAGAAGAGGAGGAATCTCCCCAAGGTAAAAATCAACTGACCCCCGGGGAAACGGGCTTTGTTGCATACGAGGAGCCCCTTGACGAGTTGATGTTTATGGACGACTGGGATCCAGACAACGAACCATTTACTTCAGCCCCGTGACCAACAATATACGCATCAGGATCCATCCTCCAAAGCAAGAGCCAGCATCGGAAGAAGAACAAGGAGGTGCAACCATAAAAACTGAGCCACAAGACGGGGTGGATCAAAACGTCTCTGCCATTGTCGAAGAACCAAACTATGATTGGTCGAGCCCAGGGGACGATAAGGTACTTGAAGCGGCCGTTCTTGCAGAAGACTATGCTGACCAAGTTTTCAACTTGCAAGACCCCAACCAAACCATTTTCCCCCTTGGACAAGTGCTTATAGAAACATACGAAAGTATAGAGGAAGAGGAAGAAATTGTATATATACCAGCGATCCCCAAGAAAAAGTATATTGAAGTTATCACATTGGCCAACACAGACGCCAACACAGAGGGCGACAGTTTCAACGGCCAACGAGCTGATGCATCTGCAGGCTCCGCTCGATTGTACATTTCTGCTCATCGACTCTCACGAGTTCATCCAATCCTCTTTCTTGGCTCCAAAACTCTTATCAGCCCCTCCAACCTTGCGATTCCTCCCCTCTTTGTATTCTGCTTTTGCTCCTCGACTCTCGCGAGTTTATCTAATCTCGCGCTTGCTCTTCTCTCTGTATCCTTCTTCTGCTCCTCAGCTCTAATGAGTTGATCTAACCTCGCGCTTCCTCTCCTCACTGTATCCTTTTTCTGCGCTTTCGCTCTAACCTTGCGCTTGCTCTTCTCTCTGTATCTCTTCTGCTCCAAAACTCTTACTAGCCTATCTGACCTTGAACTTGATTTCCTTCGCGTGTTGGTCGCCTGTTCAGTTGACTGCACAGCATCGGCATTGTCTTTCAGTCGCCCCTTTTCCCAAAAATCTTTATTCTTTCTTGGCTTCTTCTTGCGGTTCGCTGCCTCCGCTTTCTGAATTTTTGGCTTGTCTTCAGCAGAACCATCGTGGTTATAATTTGTAAAATCACCCTCTTTTATGACCACTCCATTGCAACTTCAATTATAAACTTACTGCAGAAACTTTTGAACCATTCTCTAGAGGTTTCTTCTGTCAACTGCTCGACAAAATACATTTTGGACTCTAATTCTGAAACTAAGGCGCACTTGTTACACCCATCGCACTTATTGTTCATACAGTTTCGCTCTTAAAACTCGCACATGTTCGGGCTCTCCTACAGAATAAACTATCAGCGTAATGGCATTATACTGTTGGCAATATTCAAAGAACTTGCACCCTATTCTCAACGACGCAACAAACTCCTAGATACCAAAAAACTAGTCGAATCAGAGTTACCACGAAGTTTGATTACAGTCAACTCTTCCGTCAAGGAAAATAGGTTCCAATCATAGCAATTGAATCATTACTTTGCGGCAAGGTTATGCACAACTTACTGTAGTCAAACTTGAACAGTCACCACAATGCTGAAGTTTAACTGTCAAATAAACAACCATGGCATTCAACAATAGGAGCGAATTGATAGGGATGCAATTTCAGTAATAGGTGGTTTCCTGCAATTATGCTCGGGACGTGCCACGGGAGATGTATGTGCCGCGGGAGATGCCGCGGGAGGTGAGGCGGGGTATAATCTCCCGCCAATTCCAAATGTCGGGTGTCTGTCACACTTTTAAGGGTGTCTGCCACACACAAATAAATGTGCTAAAGCTACCTCTTCACACCGGGCCTCCGGTTGATTGGTCTCAAGTTTATCCCGTTTATGTTAACGTTCCTTTTGTTTCCCGTGAACTTTTACCTGTGAAAGCCCACCTGGCTTTCAGTTTTTGCGCTTCAGCTTTCCTTGGCAATTAGCCATTACACATAATGTACCGCATTCAAATGATTTTACTTGATTTTTGAATCTGCAGACCATACGACCATGAAGTTGAACAGTTCCACCTGGGGCGTATAGATGGGCCTATAGTGCCGGGGGTTAATGAAGTCATCAAAAACGTGAATACGACATCCACCGATCCGAAGATCATTGAAGAACAGTGGAACAGAATGAGTAACTATTTCGAGGAAAGGGATGATGACTCGGATTCCTTCCCGGGCATACGATCTTCAGAGTCTGATGACGATGAAGTTGATGAGGATGAAGAACTACCTGATATTGACGATGTGGGCCCAGCTCCGGTCCGACCACAACCTGTTTACGACTTACCATTGGAGTATAAGAATAAGATCACTACGGAACCTGAGAAATCAAAGAAAAGTGACCCAGTTACACCAACAAGGACATCACGATCTAGTGGCAGAGGGAGAAAGAGAGGAGAATCATGCATGGAGCTTGTGACGGCTTCAGGAAAGACAATCGACATCCTTGGAGAGATAAGAAATGAGACCAGGAGCAAAACAAGAACTGGCTTCGCTAGTACCGGATCGAAGCCTAAACCTTCAAAGTCTATAGAAGAACAAAATAAGACGCGGCTTATTGAAAGTAATAGAAAGAGCAGTAGCAGTCCTACTAAGAAAAAAACGAAAAAGAAACGAAGATCTTCCTCCCGAAGTCCTCACCCAACAAAAACTCTATCAAGTACATCACAGCCTCATCTACCCGTAGGTACAAAAGAAGTTCGTCGCAGTCCTGATGTGACCTCCACGACTAGTAGCCAGTCTCCGAGCAAATCTAGAAGACGCAGCAATAGCGAATCTACTATTAGACTAACCACATCCACAGCTAAGCGGAATTTGGACGCTTCTGCTGATTCAGACGGCGAGGTTGTTATCACGAAAGAGAAAGCCAAATCGCGAAGGAAAGAGCGTGAGCTTTTAGCAGCTAATAAGATCAAGATTGAAAAAGAAAATTCGACGTCTCCCCAAAGAAGGTCAAGCTTCACGGCATCCCCGGATCGTAGAACCAAAGAGAAGGAACCCTTGCCTGAATGGGATCCTGAGATGCCTATATTGCAGCCACAACCCTTCCATTACACATCCGACTTGATTATCAGTAGTGCTCCTTCATTGAAGCCAGAGCAACCACAAATATCCAGGAAGGAGCGAGGTTCGAGAAACAGAAAATCAGATTTGGTTGGAATTGAAAAAAGAAGTTCCAGACGAAAGAGTAATTCAGAAGGACAAGATACTGACACCGGGGCAGAAATGCGTAAACTCAATCGGGTTACCTTTAGTGAGTCTGTGGAAAAAGTCAAGCCGAAAAAACGTAAATCTTCGGTTGTTTTATCATTAGAACGACCTCCGTCTCCCAAGACTTCACTGATCTCTTTAAATACTGTTGATGGAGCTAGCAAGCCACATGTTCCACCTACGGCATCTTCACATCAGAATTTGAGCAGTACATCCGCGGCGAACACTTCTGTGACTCGTGCCAAAGGGAAAATCGACGATCAGTTTTCGCCTACTAAAAAGAGCGAACGCTTCAAGAAAAAGAAGAAGAGAGACAAGAAGCACAAAGAGATTCGATCCAAATCAACTGATGCAGTTGCCGTAAGCGAGACGTTGAAAACCGTGGAAACTGTACCGGAAAAAGAATCTTCAAATGATGACCAAGTATCGGGAAAACGCAAGAGAAAGAGAAAGCGTCTTGAAAGGGAAATTGGCGACCGCATCAAGCCGAAAAGTGAAAGGTTAGCTAAACGAATGCGAATTGAAGAATCCAACGGAAACGAGTCGGAAAAGGCAAAAGATACCACACCAAAAGCTAAACCGTCAACACCAGTAGTTTCCGACACTTTGGCTGCAGTGTGTACAGGAATGGTTACTGAGACTTCAAATACGAACCGCCCATTATCTGCTACTGCGAGCAGCTTCATTACATCACCCGAGGATATTCCATCGTACGCTGGAAAATCCCTGATAGAGGTAATGAATGAACTGTCTAACTCAAGTTTAGATGATAGAAGCAAAAGTCCGAAGGCCTCCGCCGCACCACAACGCAGCAAAAGTCCTACAGAGGTAGTTGTAGAAGAACCTAGCAAACTGGGGGGAACTAAAAGCCCGCTACTGAGCAGCTCTATTTCGTCATTTAGCTCATCAAAATCAGCTTTTGTTCCAACTTCCCTCTCATTGACGTCAAGTGCAACCACACAGATACCAACTGACCTTCAAGAAAGAAGTGCGGTCATTATGGTGGTACCAGCTCCTCTGAAGGTATCTCAAACCACACAAACGGATGACACCACCAATGATATAGAAATGTTTCCAAGTTCACGGTTATTGCAACCTCGAGCATCGTCCAACTGGGGCATGAAAGTTGTTGACGGAGATGGTAATACATAATAACTCATAACTCGGAATATATTCAGATTGGTTCGCTAGCAATAGTAAAAATGTTTCTATTTTTTGTTCTACAGAATGTGAGCCAAAAGCAAAAGGTTTGAAGGCTTTAGCGCTTGTCTCTTTGGCCTATGGTGATGACGACATGGACTCAGTTGTTCAGGAGGACAATCTAGATAGTGACTATGACAAACCCAATAGAATTATGGCTGAACTACACGAGTCCGCTGAGAGAATCAGTTCACCGCCACCAGAAATCACTCTCGATTCTGATCCGGAAGACGTGTATTCGCTATTTGATTTCACCGAAGGCCCTTCAGTAAAACGAGAAGCCGAGCAGGGCATCAAGATAGAAGTAGATATACCGGCCAAATATGATCTGTTTGAAGAAACTACATGTCAAGAAGATCCGTTCATGAGACTGAACAAAGTTGAAATTGATTCACAACAGGAATTCTCCAACGGATCTGATGTAGATGAACGTCAGTTCAGTCCTGAAGGTATTTCAACTTCCATGCCGTACTCACCTCCAAGCAACTTCTACGAACCGGAAGAAGATTACCAGAGCAATATATGTGCAGTTGAAACTGAGCGTAATTCCCCGGAGCCATGCTGTTCTAATAGCTTGAAGAATATCGACTCCTTGGAAATGCCGCCGCCGTTGATGCCGCCTCCGAAGTCACCTCGAAAACCCCTGAAGCGTAAAAAAGAAGCTGGTCAATCAAAACCCTCGAAGCAGAAAAAAGAACCAGATGAATCCCAACTTCTTTCGAGAGATCTAGAGCAAGCGGCACTTGCGGCAGCAGGTGTGAAGCAACAAACTTCAGACGTGGAAACTTTTGAAATAATGCGTAACCCAAGAGTTTTGCGGCATGCGCTAAACAAGATACAACAAGCTCAAGCGGAATCGTTTCCGGAAGAAGACATCAGACGGGTTATCAGCGGGGATTATAGTGATATAACGGAGGTTTGCTCTGTAAGGTATGCTACCAAAAAGCCAGAAAAAAGGAAGCGAAACTCCCAAGGAATCAAAGTGGAGGACGAGGATTCTGACGGTAGCCAGTCGGATCAGGAAATGGATGCTCTGGCAGCAATTGGCAGTGAGGTTTTATTTAAAAAAGTGCAAACAAGATCGAAAGATGCATTGAAAAAATCAGCTGACCCATACATTCCTCAAGGTGTGAATTGCAAGCGTTTGGTGGTATAAAAGATGGTAAACTTTGGTTCTGTAACGATTGTATTTCTTCCAGGTGACCAGTTTGACCTGTCACAGAAATCCATGTGCTTTTACAACATATTTGGGCCCAGCTACGCTATAGCGAGCCGATCGCACAAGCAATGGACGCAGTAAGTCAAAACGCCTCATACACAAATATTTGCCATTATTTGCGTGTTAATACGACAGTTTTGTCCTTCTAGGCGTATAAATGAAATGTCCGAATATGAGCACAAAAAGATCTTCGACCGCGTATCTTTGAAACTTCATGCCGTTCTAAAGGGAGAATATAATGACAGTGAGCGTTTTGACGTAAGTATTAGGAATTTATCAGACTCGAAGCTGTATGATTATATTGTAAATTATGATTTTTGTATATTCTAAAGATGTGGAAACGAGATGACCCTGCGTTGAAAGAAAAGTACATCACTGCTCGTGATGGCCTTTTTAGTGATAACACGCTTGATCACTACAACGATTTCATTTGCTGCGAATTCGACTCGGTAATTGATGCTGTGATAGAAAAATACCGTAAATGCGAAGCATCAGATGCAATAGTAAGCTTCTTGGTTTCCTTATGTCGGTGACATTAAGTTTGTTATGAATCATTTGTTATCGTTTGTTGTATCACTCTTTATTTTAGGCAAAACACTACCGGGAAACGCTTCGGATGCACGTCTTACTCCCGGAAACTTTAACATTGGTCTTAGCATCAGTAGCAAAGATGACGCTAGAGCAAGCAGCCCGTGTAATGAACCAAGGAAAACACGCACCTCCAATCCAAACGTCGTCATCAGACGACCCGGAAGGGACTCTCTCTTCATCCAATGATTGAACACGGAAGTGTCATCTAATTCAACTCCCGAGGAAAGTCAGTGATTTCAATGCTCAGTGCGGACCACAATCTCGAAAAGCAAAATGCGTTAAGAAAGTCGCACATAGTACAGCTTCCGCTGTACGATATCAGTTCGTTGGATAGGTGGCAGTCGCTTGTCTAATGTAACTAATTGATAATTTGTCTGGCATTTATTAGCCATTCAGCTTTCTCAATTTTCTGTGAATGACTAGTTTGGCGAGTCCTTATTTTCAAGTTTCAGTAGTACTAATGTTGGGCTGGGTCACTCGAGCATATGCTGCACGTCTGAAGTAAGATCTGTAATCATGTCAGTCGTACGTTATCAGTAAGTTTTTTTGTTTTCTCACCAGTCCAGTGAACCTAATCGAATCGTGTTTAGTTGATGTTAGATTTTACCAATCTGTATTTTTGGTATCGGTAGTTTTAGAACATGTAGAAGTACAGAATTATAAACAGTCTCTAGTTGATGTTGATGGAATACAGCTTTTATCACGTAATAAACCCCGTGTCTGAAGTTACGATTCCGATATATTACACACTATTATACTTTGGACTATGCATTATGAAGTTCAGCATAACTATAACGTGTGGAGGAATCTTAAACTAGGAATTGCTGGCTTCGTCATAAGACGCTTGATCAAAAGCTGTATATTGTATATTGTATACATTCTCTCTCATGTTCCACCCTTCGACTAACTGACTTGAAGTTGAAAGCCCAGGTATCACAACCATTTCAAAGAAGTAGAACACTAGTGACTTGATGAGCGATAAAATCCCAGTGGATGAGGCCTGACTCGCGTTCGAAGTTGTGAAAGCGGCCGATTGGACTCCTTTCGGCGAAACCGCCTCAAGTCTCCGATCCAACTGCCGGAACTTAAGAAACTCTTGCTTTGCTCTCTGAAGTCTTGCGCTGACGCCATAGGCGCGGTGATAAACTGCTGGATAGCTGACACTACCAACAATGCTCAAGTACGACATGATAGCCAAGAATAACAAATTGCCATGGAAATCCAAAATCAATACGACAGACAATATACAATCGCTATAATTACTTAGTTGACACTTTAGTACTTCTAGGTTAGATTGAGGTTCCGCCGACTCACAGAAGTATAATGTTGGTCACTTGTTTAACGATGAAATCGCAGAAGATGAGATCGGACTCGCGTTCGAAGCTGTAAAAGCCACCGACTTGGACGCCTCTGGACGAAACCGCCTGAAGTCTACGATCCAGTTGTTCGAATTTGAGCAGTTCTCGTTTCGCTCTTTGAAGTCCGACGCTGACGCCGTAAGCGTGGTGGTAAAGGGCCGGATAGCCGAGAGTGGCAACCATGCTCGCGTACGACATGATCATCATGAAGAAAGAATTGCCGTGGAAATTCAAAAGTAGCAATGCAGACAAGGAGGCAATGCTTACGGACAGACACTCCAGCTTAAGCGCAAAGACAGCTGTTGAGTTGGCAACGTTGAAAACACGGGTGGCGACGACGAGTTCCTGAAGCTTTAACCAGACAAATTGGACTTCGACATTCGTACGTCGTCGTTTGCAGCTACAACAAAAGCAAATGGATTACAGACGGGTTCGATAGAAGAGATTCAGAGTTGGAATTTTACCTGCTTAGCAGTTGATTGAGAGAACTTGACCACGTTTCCAAAAAGAGCATGTGCGAGATGGCTACGATAGAACCTAAAATAGTAATCAAGAAAAACGAGAAGAAATCAGCGACTGTCGAAATGACAACGAGCGCCCAGTAAGTCGGTCCGAAGGTCAAAAAGCCTTCTTCCAGAGCCAACTCCACGGCGAATCGAAATTGAATGACCAACTGCGGATTCAAGGCCAGCAGAAAACTTATACCCAAAACACCCGCGCAAGCTGTCGGTACATTGAAGTACATGAACAAAATGAGCAATTTGGGTGACTTGACTGTCGATTTGCGTTTGACTATGAAATTCCAGATCATGGCGAAACCTCGTCGTTCGCTGGTCAGAACTGTATGTGCCATGTAGCCCGCACCTGCGGAAGTAACAAGCATCACAATGTACAGAGGCAGAAAAAACGGGTTCTGAAATCGGTCTCAAAAAGTCTCTATAAGTCTTGAAATGCTCGACGTTCAACGTTTATAAGCTGGAGAGGGAGGTGAAATGGCGAAATCCAGTCAGTCACGGGCATCAAAGGAATGGAATCTTGATCCATGTCAACAGGACTTCAATACATAAAGCCATCTTAATTTTATGAGCTCTTGTCACTTGGATTAATATTAATTAATTGGATTAACTTACACATTTTCGTATGTATTGTTAAAAATAAGGCAAAACTTGCCGGAAATAGCACAACTCCATTCTGTATATAATTATCCAAACCAAACCTGTCTCTTAAACAGCTACTTTTTCCCTGGAGCTTTTAAACCATTCCCGCCCGCCAAATGTTCCCCAGCGAACACAGTTTGTCTAAACGGTCTTGAATCGTCATAAACAGCAACGGCACAAGGACCAACACAATTTTCATAAAATATTTAGCAGAGAATATGCAAGCAAACGATGTAATTTATCCATGAAATATACAGCTCACACTCTTCTTCAGACTCATTCATCAACTGAGCGAGTGCCGTTTTTAGAAAAAATCGTTACAGTCCCCACAGCCTCATTTCTTCCGTATAAAGTGAAAATTCATGTAGATTCTAAAAGACAAGTTATTCGCAACCAATTGGACACGTTTATACATCTCCAGGGGCATTCAAAAGCATTTGGGCTTGTGGTATATCAAAGC
>JAQGBJ010003516.1:0-12524 GCA_034698345.1 Sphaeridia pumilis | reverse complement strand
ATTGTTTATTTACAGTCAAGTAAACTCAAAATTCCTATATTTTATATCTCATTGTTAGCCTCCTGTAGGTCATTCCTAGAAGAGGAACTTTTTGACTTTAACATTATATAATGATAGCTAAACGTGTAGAGACATTTACGTCCCTTAACATGCATGGTTGTGATGGAAGAGGAATGGGAATGACGGTTCGTATAGTAGAAACAGTATTATATCAGAATTCGCAATCCGAATTCTATAATTGTTTAACCCGTAGCGTTCTCATGTGGTTCACAAATTTTTGTTCTTCAGAGGCTGTTATAATTGTACCTTTAAGATTTCTAGTGTTACGGGTACAAATGTTGTGGTTGAGGGTCGTAATGGTGATGAACCTTGTGTAAATAACCGTGTAAAAGCCAAACTTGACTAGGATTGGATGGCAATGGTATGATTGTGAATATAATGTGTAATTATCTGTGATAATTATCTCTCGGTACTTCAGACCTTTACAAGCTGTAAACTTTCAACACGTCCAATTAGGTGCTCCAATTTTTGGCAACTATTGAATATTACGTTCTTGTCAGAGTTTCATTAGGCTCTTTTTGAGAGATTGGAAAACTTTATCCGATTCGTATGACCGTTTTTGGGATATGTTTACCTTCAGTATTGTACTTGTCACTTTGCAAGCGTGACCTAGGACGCCATCTGTAGTCCTATGTTGATTGTTGACTAATGTGTTAAGTAGGGCTGTAGGAACCGAATTGGTGGGTAAAACGTTGTAGCTCTATGTGAATTTGAAAAGGCCTTTTTTCTCAAAGTCCGAAATCAGTGTTACCTAATTGTGACGTACGTAGAACCAGTGACTTAGAATCCAGAGTCAGTTATAAGACTTAGCGTTATAATTGTACATTGAATCAGTTACTGTTGATAGTAGGTTTCTAGACGTGTGTAAATTTGACTTGTATATAGTTCGAGGCGCTTCATAGGCTGCGCAGATTATGTACAAAAAGTTGTCTCATATAGTCTAAAATAGGTTCTCTTGAGTTGACTGTAGAAAGGGCCATTAAGTATTATAATTGCCACAAGGAAATCTTTCTATTCTTTTTTCGCGTCGAGAATTAGATATAATGCTATGTATTTGTTTTATTTATTTACAATGGTTTGTCGCAGGGTCTGATTTTTTACTGTTTCGTTCGGTGTCGGTAGTTTGTGAAGTGTATATTGTAAGACTTTGTGTCATCGTATTTATTCGTGTGACTTGGAATCGAGCAAAGTCCTGGCGTATTTGTAGAGTCAGAATCCTTAGATTATCATATTCTTTTTGTTGCAAGCTACTGGTCGTGTTCAGCTAGAACTGCAACAATCACTGCTCCAATGTTGTATATACATTATGAAATACCAAAGATTATTTATGTGCTGCTGAAAGTACCATTCATTAAATGTCAATGCAAAAAAATTATGCGACTTCAATTGATTTCTCTAATGAGCACCTTCAATATGGTACATTTACTCATTAATGATAAAAAATGATAGTTCGAAAAATATTGAAAGGTCCAATTCTAAACTTGGCATATTAACGCTTCTTCTTCTTCTTGTTCTTGTTATGATCTTTGCGATATCCAGGGCTCGGCGTTTGATCACCCCCTGGACTTGCAGGTTGCTGAGCAAGCGCTTTGACTTTAGCAGACATATCACTGAAAACAATCAATATAACGTAGTCAGGCACAGCCGCCACCTGTTCTGATCAAAGATTATAAACTTACAACTGAGCTGCAGCTTCAGATGTGGCACCTTGGGTTCCTTTGCCGACATCAACGTTCTTCCTGTCTCGCTTCTTCTTTGGTCTGTAGCCCGAACGTTCATACTTCGGTAACCACCGTTCTGGATCTGGAACAACATTGGTATCGATATGAGCTGGAATTTTCTTCTTCTTTTTCTTGGTCTTGGGTTTGCGGAAGTTGTCGGCAGACGGTGCGCCAGAAACTTGCTTCACGGGACTGCTGGGGGCAGATTCTGTCTTTTGATTTTTCTTAGCCAACTTCAGATTTGCTTGCCAATTGGGTGATTCTAAAGCAGCGATATCGTGATCCTCCGTGTCTGGAGCAGGCAGCTTCCTGCTCAGTTGATCAGCTTTAGCTACGTCAACCTACAAAAAATCGAAAGAAGCGTTAAATTAAAGTACTATCACTTCTCAGTTTGTCTCGGTTGTACCTTTGTGTAAGCAATGACCAGCTGCGCCAAGATAGACATGTTGTCAGGCTGCAACTTGTGTTGTTCCTCCAAACTTTTGATAGCATCCTTATAGTCACCCTTCTCCATCATCATGGCTACGGACTGTTGCCACAAGACGTTCATATTCTCAGCTCCAGTCTGAAAAGAAATGGAAAATGCATGATTGAGCTAGTGATAACCTGCATTGCAAAGACAGTACTTATCTTACTTTATTCTTCCGATAGTATTCGATCGCTTCACGGATAAGCTTGCCAGCAATATCTGCTTCTCCTTCAGCTTGATGAAGAGTAACCAATGCACTGACAATGCCAGGAAGGTACATATCTTGTCCTAAGCTTTCCAACAAACTGATTGCTTCCTTTCGCTTTCCCTGTTGAATGTATAAAACCAGTTTCGTCTTACTGAAGAACGGAGGGAAAGTTAGAATTATAATTCATGGATAGTTAGCAAGCTTACCGATCGCAAAATCTGCTGAACCAATCCCAAGCGCACAAATAATGCAGTTTTAGGATTGATCTTAGCTGCTTCCGCCAACAATTTCTTGGTTTCTTCTACACCATCCACTTTAGCCACCACAGCAGCTCTGATCAAATTTAATTCCTCTTTATTTTCCGGGAATGTTTCCAAAAGTTCTTGCACTTCCTTCTTACAAGTGTCCATCTGCACCAGATACAAAAAATTAATTGTGGCACGAATATGAAGATGTACAAATCTGACAGATATAATTACCTGGTTCGTGTGCAAGTTGAAGAGACATTGATTGACTTTGATGTTGTACAACTGCTTCCTTGTAATCCGAGTCTCCACGCCTTCTGTGTTGATGGTTTTGATCCTTTTCTTTGAATCAAAGATGTTTTGATCTTTGTTGAGGCTGAGAATGTTATTAGCTGCCACTGCAGCAAGCCCGATATCTGACGGTTTAGCTTTCAAAGATTTTGAGTAAACATGCATGGCTTCTTTGGGTCTTCCGAGCTTTTGGGCACAGAATCCCTGTTGAACACTGTAATCAACAAAATGGTTTCTTATCAGATACAATGTGTCAGAAATACAGTTTGAGCTATTTTTATCAAAATGCTAACCGGATGATTGCAACTTCGTCATCGATTTCTTCTTCAGGCACATTATCTTCTTCCAAAAACTGAATGCATTCTTTCTCCGCGGCCTTCAATACCTCATCGGCTTCATCGTACTTTTCCTCACTGACCAGAACGCAACCAATGTTATAGCTGTGCTCGTAAGTTTCACCTTCAGTAATGGGGATATTCTTTCTCTATAAAAACCAAATGAATACATTAGTTTTAAACATGAGTTTTTTCCTTCATTTGTAAAGTAAACAGATACACTTACGACGCCATTGAAACCCAGGCAGGCAGAAATAGCTAACAAATTCGTTTGACGCTCAGTTTCCCATTCATCTTCAGAGTTCTTGATCACATCCTTGTACAGATCGTAGCACTTTTCAAACTTTTCTTGACGGTAATAGACTTGAGCTAGAAGTTCAGTTTTCCTGGACGAACTTTCCGAACTCTTTAGCAATACTTCTTCAGCCTGGTCCACTTCGTTGAGTCGATACAATGAATAAGCTTTCTCGAAGCTCAGATTTCTGGAACAAAGTAAGTAACCGGTTAAACTAAACGGTCTTATATCACGAAACTGAATTTGAAGTTTAAAAGACTAGAGGATACTTACGAAGCCAACTTTGGATTTTTGTTGATAAACTCAACAGCTTCTTTAAACCTTGAAAGCTGAATGCAAGCCACGATTCTAGCTTCGAATGCAGTCTCTTCGTCCGGAAATTCGTGCAACACTGAAACAACAAGAGTTCATTGAAGTGCATCTAAAGCTGAAGAAGCAGTTCTGTAGCTTAAAAATATTAGTTTTATTACATCTGCCACATGATTTCATCATTCGGTCCCAATCAGAATTTTGATTACATCTATGGACTTCGGCGTACAATGCAGCTTTACGCTTCTGTCTATCCGCCGGATCCCCCATGATGCCAGTTTACGTTGGTGCCTACGAGATACATATAAACAAATTTTACTTTACTGCACTAAAACAACTCTCTGCAGACTTATGAAACTATAAATGCTCACCTTTGCTGTGTAACAATCCGATTCCTCAAAGCTCGAAAACAATTGATGTCCTCAACAATTAATCCTTATATATATGTAGTATTCTTTCGTCGACAGCTGTGGTCGGTGTTCCTGAGCCGTGTCAAGCAAGTTGAATATTGGCGCCAAGAATAAAATGCTCGATGGTTCCATCTGAAAGTTCGGGTTAACCTGAAATCCAACATGGTTGGGCTCGGTCAATCGAGTCAATCATAAAAAACTCCTTTCGGTAGGCGATCTACTCAGAAGTTACCATAACCAAACCTTATGAACTGCCAACGAAGTCATGAATTGACTAAAAGAACAATACTGTGAACAAACGTTAAGCGTATAATTAACAGAAACCAATATTGACACAGTTCCTTTTAACCTAAGCGTTAGCTTCTGACTTTTATCGAAGGAGAATGTATAAGCGTATCAAGTTTTTTGCTTTCTACGAAACTTTTTCGGTGTTTTTAAGTGCAAATTAAATTTCCAGGAGCCATCAACGTAGCATATCATACTATATATAATCAGAATGGTAGAAGTTGTCTGTTTCTCTATAGTAGATGGCGACACATGTCATGCGACAGATTTTGCTGTTTATCCAACTTTTGAACTTTTAGCGTTTTTTGTCTGTTCGATGTACAAATCTCGATTGAAAGACACGAAAGAAATTGACAAAATTTTAACTGCTTACTTCAAACTGTATGCTTCTCAAGCAGATCCTTTGACAGATGAAGAAAGTGGATAACGACGAAGTTCACCAAGATTTGTCCTGATATTGTTCAAGTCCCATAAACTTGCCACCAGCCTTTACATTTTATGCACGCTTTATATTCAATGCTCAAGGTTTCAGGCCAGCACCACCATAGAACCTGTTTCGAGGAAAGAAAGACATGGAAAGACATTCCAAGCTCGGAAAGAGGACATCCCTTAACGCCCGTCATCACTTAAGTGACATCTTGGGTTTCACTCTTAAATTTTTCCCTTCACTTTCTGACTTGAAACGTCACAACTGGCTTTTCATGTTCCTCCAAAAAGGTTGAAAACTATGAAAAAGAAGACCAGCGTCTAAAGACAAGTGCTTTCCTGCGAGAAAGCGAATACAATATTTTTAGGCCGTGGAGAAATTCGTTCTAGATAGACCCTCAGAAGTCGTGATATAGCGAGAGAGGCTTTACATTAATGTATATTCGCATTGAAATGGCAAGAGCTCACTTTCGAAGCTAATGCATACTTTCGATCTTGTTGACATAAAATAATCATGAAGAAGCGCTGAATCTCTAGTTTCAGCGAACCATAAATATTCACATCATCAATACTTCTGCAACATTGTCTTTTGGGATACAGCAAGGAACACATTCCAAACTGAAAATACAATCCTCCAAATATGCGAAAAGTATCTTGCCTTCTCAAGACCACAATGCACACCAAACCGACATCTGACAGCACACTTGTTCAAGCATTGTGGGGGAAATCAGAACTTAACCCTTTCGCAAGCGCAAGGTTCAGCAAACTAAAAGCTTTTAAATCTAGCCCAAACGCAATGTAACTTGATTTTCCGATCAGATACACTTTCCCCTGCCTACATGGTAATTTTAAGATGCCGTTGTCCCGAATTCGTTGAGGTTTCTCGAAGCAAAGTCCAAATTAAAACTGGAGTACTGCATGCATATTGATTTGCTAATCTGAGAGACGGGAATGGGTTTCTACCTGACGATCATTGGGAAGAATGAGAACGTAAGTCTAACTAAGCGGATTTTCTCCTCAGGCTGGATTAATATCGTGTATATATACATGAATTTCACCACAACCGGATGAGGATCAATATTATGCTTTAATGCTGTGGTAGCAGCGAATTGCTATCCAAAACAATCAATACACATCTCACTTGCGGTAGCTCCCATGAATTTTTAATTTTCCTCATAAGAGCACTGGCATTCCCCAGACCCAATCTACACGCTGTATGGCAAGTAACACAAAGATGCCAGCAAAGAGGATGTTGTTACAAAGAATTTGTGGCTCAAGGTAACATGAATTCCGTTCTTGTAATGCTGTTTTAATGGAATGTTAACCTGGAAGAAAGTGTAACATCTTTATTGACGAAGATCAATGGCGTATCGTTGGATAGATAACTATAGATGGATCTACCCGCGTCTTTGATGTCACAAGATACAATCTGGCTCGCTTTCCTGTTAGCAAAAAGCGGGAGCAATCAGGGAGAACATACGGGAAGGACACATTAATTCTGGAGCTTGTTCTGCCAACTATGATCGCAATTAATTAATCTTCTTTGAGATCAAAGGTCTGGAAGGCATGATTGATGCGCGGGTAAAAAACATCCGCCATGTACTTCTTACTCGACGGCGTTTCCCGCTTTCTCCCAATCGTTTTCCATGCTTACTCAACTGCAACGAGGTTCCACGCGATATTATTCTAGAATTTCACGACTGCGACCACCGCCACTAAAGCAAGCCGTGTGTGTATGAGTCCTCGAATACTCGATACTAGCAAGAATCAGTTCTGCTTTCTCCACTTACAACACAATCTTTTCAATGACACCTGGAAATGTTTACTCGGTTCATGTGCGAATAGTTGTGCTATGGAAGTTGTGCCGTTTTTTCTCGTATTGTAAATACTTTTTGGCCATCGCGTATTTAGTTAAGACTACGACGACATTCTTGGAACTTGCTCATTTTATTAAACCAAGGGGAAGACGGTTCTAGCACCATGAAAGAGAAGGGGCAATAATTATCTATTAGCAGAAACCATCTCAACACTTTCTAAAGAGAATCTCGGGAGGACAATGCAGAAGGTGCTAAAGATTACAGGTAAGATAGAAAGCAAGCCGATTTCCAGCTATTGCGTTGTACGTATAAAGCAACGCTCCGGATGAGCACTCAGTGCTTAATGGAGACTGAAAAGAAATGTTGCATTATTTTTCAAGTGTATACTCTCACTTTTTCGAGTACCTTGTTAGAAAGCGCAATTATATCCCGAAATTCGCAAAATTCCTCTCAGGAAACCGTTGAACATCGCTTTTTCTCTGTCACAGTTGCTTAGACAAGACATACATTCAGACC
The DNA here is from genome assembly GCA_034698345.1 of Sphaeridia pumilis. Taxonomy (NCBI): domain Eukaryota; kingdom Metazoa; phylum Arthropoda; class Collembola; order Symphypleona; family Sminthurididae; genus Sphaeridia; species Sphaeridia pumilis. Next base: position 5,137 of record JAQGBJ010003516.1, on the reverse strand, counting down.
TTGAGATTTAGTTGGTTATGAGCATAGTCGTGTCGCTTCAAAATTTAAGGCATGTTTTGTGACCCAAGCTTCAGTGCAAAAAAAAGAGTTGTGCCATCCAAAACCGAAATTGGTTAAACGTATTCCTTATTTTGGCTTCATCTTTTTTGTTTATTCTTCTGGATTGAAACATGGGTATCGTCAAAATTGCTCACAGCTTTTACTGTTCTGCTAAATTAACAGCTTCGAATTCAATGGCTCTTAAGACGACTATCGGTTGAGGCCATGTCTCATGTGAGAAGACATGAAATTTCCCACTTGGTAAATGACGGTATTTGTCATTCCCGTTCTGCTTAATTTCGCAGCAATTCAATTTACACGGTTACTTGACCACTAATAGTTCTGTAGACACGACTGAATTTACACAGTGACCATTAAACTTTCTATTGTCTGTCGTGGATGAATGCATTGCTTTGGCACGTTTTTGGTGTTAACGTCAAAGTGCTTTATTCTTAAACACCCTGAGCAGTCAATGGGAAGAAATTTTGACCTTTTACTCCACTTTTGGCTGTCTTAATTGATGAGCAATTTAATTAGGAAAGCGGAAAAAGAGTCTTGATTTCCAATTCAAATGAGGTTTCTAAACATTTGATCGTTACATATATCTGCTTGTTGAAAGCTGAAATAGCCAAAGCCTATGATCAGCGCTCTAATCCTTCCGCCCATTAATGTTTTTAACGGCAACAACACATTTAACCAAATGGACCCATTCCGCGGGTTTCTTGAATTTTCACCAGACTTCAGAATGCATATACAAACATGTAATAAGTGACGTACCGTCTCTGCTTTCTCAGCCAACCTGACGGCTAGTGTAAGCTGTAGGACATCCACAGGCAAATTGCAGGCTACAAATTTCCTTCAGCCTCATAATTTTACTCAAGGAATGTAAATTTTTAACATTATGGCCCCCTTCTTTCAACGCCTTTCTCTTCTTCCCCACTTTCTCTCTCGAGAGTCTACTCTCAAGGCTCAAGTAAAGAATGATAAAAGCTGAGATATAGATGGATGGAAATAGCAAATCTAAAAGTAACTATGTACTTGACTAAAACTTTATTTCCCTGTTGTTCGTTGGAGCAATCAAAACATTTGCCAATCTTTTCAAAAGAATCTTTACCTTCGGCTGGTAAATATATTGTTCTTTTCTCTTCGGCTGTTTCTTCCTTCATCAACTGGCTCCTCAAACGTTTAGAAAGCAGTTGCAACGGAGTTGAATTAACTATAATTGGTGATGGGTTGAAGCAAAACTCGCCGACTGACTGGGGCTTTTCCTTGAAGCTCCAAATCCGTTCTAATTTCATTGCGAACTTTGAGCAGATCAAACTAATTCCAAATTATAGCTACTAAACTTTTCTTTTGTAATTTTCATTAAAATGCTGCAAAATCAAAATCTTACGAGGTTTTCTACTCTTCTAGTTTTGAAGCATCTTCTTATAGGAACTAAGTTTGATTCTAAAGCATTCAAGCGAACCAAACGTAAAATGTGAATCTAGTTTTCAAACGAATTGAATTGTTTTCTGTAAATTTTTGGGCATATCTTCCGTACCTTTTGTCTTGCAATTTAAAACAAGAGCCGAGAAGTAGCTACAGAATATTTGCCTGTATTGCTTTAAGACGCAATAACTATTTAATCAGACTGAAATTCACACCGATTTTGGCGGACCGCATGTTCATTCCCTAACCGCAGAGTACTTATATATAAACGCCACTGTACATAAGTTCCGGGAACAGACTTTGTGAGCTGCTTTGCTTCAAGTTGATTTCTGTCAAGAAGGAGCAATAAATCCGAGAGTTTGCGAAACTTATTCTGGCTGTGCAAAATACCACAAGATACACACATTATTCAAGTTGGGTATATAAATGCTGCTATTTAGTTGTCACCAGTCACCACGTCGTATTCAATGAGCTATTTAATTGCAATTTTGAAACAATCGTATAACGTTCAAGAAACATCCGACCTGTGAATAATATATTCCATCGAAAGTATCTATAGGAAATGGCGAGATTTATTTAAATTTGCCCCGAAAAATTGGACTAAAAGCTTTCTTGACGAGTGCTGAAAATATATAGAGCGCAGTCAGTTTGAAGACCGTAAGCATGAAACAAAAGTGCCCATAATGCTGTCTAAGTAAGCTGCTTTCCATCCACGTAGATGTACACATGCATCTGACAAAATGCGAATAAATTTGATTTACAAAGCTACTCAACGAGGCGGAAAACATGCTTTTCCTATCTGGCAGAACAGGCCGAGCTATTCAATAGGTTAGAGGAGCTGTAATCAAAGCTTATGTGTTTTCCTGTAGGAAGGAGCACCTTGATTTAGTTGGACAAGGCTCCTCTGTAATCTCCCTCCACAGTAATGAGCAATTACCGCCCTGGCAGGGCAGAACTGAAAGGAAATTGATGAGGTAAACGTTACTGTTTATATACCAAAGTTCGGGCGGAATCTGAAATGGTATTCTGTCTGTGTGTGTACACACAACACGTAATTTCTTCGTCGGAACAGAACTGCTTTCATCTAATTTCAGTCTCGTTCCGGTCTAAAACAGACTTTGAAATTTGACTGGCCAACTTGATGCGAAACTACCATTCGTGCCGATGACAAGTGAGTGAGTTCTTGCAAAGCGGATATAGCTCATGAAACGTTAATTATCTGAACTGCGTTTTCTTACAAATTGCCTGTACTCTGTCGGAGTCGATAAACTACGCGAGTGTTTACTGCAAACAGTTTTGACGGTTTTAGTAGATCAAAATATTTGGAGTATCTTTTGTAAAAATTCATTGCATTGTGTTCAATTGCGTTCACTAAATACAGCAAATCCTACAAAAGTAGCACACAAAAGCTTTTTATTGAGAGAAAATCATATAATATTTGAGTGTACAAGAGCTCCAGAGATGTGAAAAGCTGTTTCGATTCGAATGGAATAAGTGAAATGTATTCTTTCTTCATTAACGTCAAAAGTGTGTAAACATACTTTAGCCGAGGAGGTAAAACCCTTGAGTGGATGATGGCTTTTTCACGAATTACCCGCTTCAAAGCTTTCTTGCCGTTTCCGGCAAACCGAACCTCTAGGCTGCCACCCGTGTGCAAACAAACCGCTAAAGACTTTACCTGGTTTCTACTAATGCTGAGGCTACAATTTGCAAACAAACAAGATTCAAGAAGGCTGAAACCATGAATCTTTGGAGTACCACTGTACCACAAGTAAATGAAGTCGAAGTTGAGGGTTCTGTTGATTTTAAGCTGAAGTATACGGTTAAGAGTTTCAAAATCGACTTCGCACCCTGGTTTGGAATCGAAGAGGCTGGCAATATTATGTTTATATATTCCAATACAGAAACGGCAGACAAAGAATTCGGAAATTAATACGCAGCTATTAATGTGGCGTGAACAGAATAACGAGTTGATAAGGATTTACTGTACGAGTGCTTCTGGACGTCATAAATTATCGCAAAAGAAACGACTTAATTCCACTTGCCCTAATGGTCCTGTCCTGAATCTATGCATTAATAGCGGTCTTTTTGGGCTCCCGCAAAACGGGGGAAAAAGTGATAGACATTTATCAAACTCGAGCTTTTCCCATGAGTAGAGCTCTGGGTATTTTAGGCTAAGCATTCTGTAAATTTTTGACGAAAACTCTTTTTGATTCTAGTCAAAGGTGTATCAAAGGTCTGAAAGTTTTTGGTCTCATATATCATGTGGTGTAAATTTCGCCGACATATTTTGTTTCGGCGGGTGCAATTTCAGGGAATGCTTTCTTCAAAAAACTTTCGTCTCCTGCAGATGCTTTGTTAGGCATGGACAAGTGAACGGTATTGAGTCTCACCCGCTAAGAATAAATGGCATTGCTTCGTAAGTAATGCTTGGTTGACAGAGAAATATATCACGTGGGCGTGTATTTTCTGCGAGAGAAACATCAACAGTCCCTCCTCTTGCACCACATTCGCGTAACCCGGCACCAAGACACCCCGTGTCGGTAAAGAAGTCCTGCAGCTTTGGCTTGTCTGCTCTATTCAACATTTGTTCAAAAAGTATCAGCATGGGCATGGTTCGTTGAAGCTTCGGAAACCTGAAGGTATCAATAATTCACGAACCCCACAGATTTAAAATCAACGCACATCATTAAATTATAATGCGTTGTTGGTCCATGGAGCGAGCGACGATTTTGCCAGTAACTAGAAATTCGTCAGCGTTATTGATGTAAAAGGGAAGTAAGTAACAAGCTGCCCCGGCTAGTTGGGAGTCTTTGTCGAGATCCACAAGGAACAGCAGCGCGAGGCTGAGCCTGATGTTGGTCCATAACGGGTGGTAATGGGAAGCAAACTTTTGAATAAGAAAGAAGTCATTTGGTCCCGTTAACGCAACTTTCACCGCAAATGGAGGACTAATCGTGAATGAAGAGACGACAGTTGTCTTTGCAATTGGAGAAAACTTGGTCTGTGTATGTATCTTTAATGCCGAGTTGTTTGTGAGTCGGAGCATGTTCACCAGTGGCGTAACTTAATTTTACTGCTCATGAGACGCTTATAGATTTACAGTCAGTAATATAGTCGAAGAAGATACTTGCATGCATACAGGCAAGGGTACCGAAGTGAATGTTAAGCACATGGTTCTAATTACACAAGAACCAGAAGAGCTGTGAGGGAAATACTTAGCGTTTGCCTGAGAGAAGTTTTCAAATACGGTATACAGAATATCAAACGGCGAAAAGTTCAAGGCAAACAGTTGATTGGTTAGGACTGGAAACAAAAGACGGGCAAGTATAGATACATTTGGAACAGTTTTTACGGAGGCAATCCGAGATGCTGTGGTTGAAGTGGCGGTCTTGATCCTTTGGGCGAATTAGCCCTAAACTTGGAGACTCCTTTATTGACCATGTGCAGGATGTTCCATCCACCGTGAGTCTTTTTAATTCTTTGAATTTTCTCTCTTTCTCTTCTTGCCACTTCGGCAGGATCAGGTTCGACGAGTCCAGCGAACGCCTCGTCGGGATTAGACTCCATTTTCGCGACCATGTCTGGATTGATTCCCTTGGACTTGAAGTATCCGGTAATTTGGTCGGGAATTTCGGCAAGAATTTCCTCGGCTAATTGTCCTTGA
>JAQGBJ010003515.1:0-12526 GCA_034698345.1 Sphaeridia pumilis | reverse complement strand
AGCTTAATTCGAAAAATAGCTGGAAAGTAGAAAGTTCGGTGTAGAGAGTACAAAGTCAGCATAGGAACAGGCCCCAGTTCTTCCAAGGTGTACATCGCCCCATAACCTCCAACAGCTCCTTATTCACACGTCGTCTTCACACTAACGAGCCAAAAGTCCAAGAGATCCAACATGCTGACCCCAGAAGATCCCAACATTCTTGAATCATATAGTCCTTGTATCGTTGAGCAGCTTCAAAGATCACTCCTCCAGATTACAACCCAAAACACTTGTTGTCACTTTACTTTGCGACTCCCGCGTTTCCGCCATAAACTTCCAATGATGCAACAACTCTCGCTCTCGTCGGAGACCTACAAAACACGGAAACCGGTCCAAATCAATTATACAAAACATAACCTCTCGCTTGTGTGTATATGTATATTCATATTACGCGTTCGATGGTCAAAAAGCTTCATCTTGGCTGTCGGACAAGATCCAAAGTCCGATACTGGCCCAACTTCTTCTTCTTGTTTCTTCCTTGTCCACCATCGCCGCCGCCGCCGCCACAATGATAATTGATGATTCTTTACCATTTTGGTCATCTCCTCAACCAACCTCTTTAATCCCTCATTTCCATTGTCTCCTTCTTCCGCTAAATCCCTATCTCAACTTACATCTAAAATTTCTTCTCTTGTTCGTCTTGATCAATTAGCCAGTCTTGCTTTCCACCTTTTAACATTGCATCCCTTCTTATTCCAGCCTTTTGACAATGCCACTGTACGCTCTCTTCCTGAATCACAATTAACCAAACCTTCTCCATCTTCTCTTTCTCAATACCAGATTAGCTACTCTTTCGCATTCCACCTGATTATTGCCAGTCTCCCATGAATCATCTCAACTTTCAATTGTTTTCATTCATACAATTCATCTCTCCAAATTCCATCGCACCTTCTTCAAATCCAACTACTTCCAACAACCCCAAACCATCAATAATAATACATTTTTTTCTCCCCTACATTTAATCGCCTTCAAATACAGCATTCCATAAAACTAACTGCATCTTCTCAATCCTCAAGAGCTACTACACATACCTCTTTCACTCTCATGTCATTAATGCAATGACGTATACGTGTTCTCTGTCTTGTTGTCTACCTGTACAAAACCGTTTCACCTTTTCCCACAGTTGTATATACATACACCAAATATTCATCATCATCATCATCACCCACACCACAACAATCATTCACCTGTATAATTTGAGCACCTGCTACCGAAAATTAGCAACCCAACATCAACATCAGTCATTCAACCAACCATATCCGAACAAACATTCATTAGTTCCAGAGTATTACTGACTTGAGTGGATTCTCAAGCTTCTTCCTCCCCCTGCGGGACCACTTGGAGGTGTATAAGAATAATCGCTTTTATTAAAATCGTTGAATCGGAACTAGTCCAGCTTTCCTTAAAATCCTTCTTCCGAATAAGAAGAATACTGTGGAGAATCTGGACCTGATATATCCACCATTGTTGTCTTTTGATCGACACTCGCAACAATTACATACAGAACCAACTTCACAAATCCGAATTGACATGCTTCTTATCTTTTTCTCCCTCCCGTCTCCAGTAGCGATTAAACTCCAGAGTCATTTCACACTCTGGAAATCCTAATTGTTCCCCAAAAAGCTCTAGCACCATTTACACTTCAACTTGAACAAAAGCTTGGGAGCTTCAAAACTGTATACACGTTTGCCGACAAACAACCGGAAAAATCCAAAGAGGTGTAAATATACAATTTCAAGGCATCAACATCACACATTTACAGATTTACACTCCTTCATCACCACCACCGATACCAATCTGATTCTAAAACACTTGGATCTGCTGGGGAAAAATCGTGTCCATAATTTCATGGCTTTGTTCTCAAAAGGTCCAGTTAGGCTTCAAGAGCTTGTAATCTTGTTCTTTATCCCAATTCGGTCATGATTTCTCTTTGAGAACGTTATCAGATCATCTTTGATAAAACGCCCAGTTTCGTGTTTAATTGCTGCGTCTGGAAAATTTCAAACTTGTTCATTTCCCATCCCGATTGCAGCCTTCCTTAGTTTTGGTGTTCAGAAAAGAACCTTCGGACAATACCTGTAAATTCCCAATTGTCAACTGCCCCTTGTTGCTCAAAGAACTGCATAAACTGCATAATCATCGCCCCAGTTCTATCCAAGTAGAAAAAGACCTGGAATTTCATAAAGCTTCCGTCCTCCTCATCCTCCCAAGCTCCACCAACCTCCATTGCATTTCCCAATCCGACATTCCTTTCACATCCAAAAATCTTTTCCCGGTCCATCAATCCAAGAAGAAGAAGCGAGTAGCAGCATCGGAGTAGCAGAACAACTTTTCCCATTTCACACACCTCTAAGCGACAATTTAAATCACATCAAAAATTCCATTACATTACCCAACCCCCCAAAACAGCCATTTAAGCACGCTCCGGCTCTATTAAAAAACTGGTTCTATAAATACCACATACATACTCTTCAAGTCGTCTCTCCATCTAATGTCATGCTAATGACAATTTGTCTAAATGACGCTACCCGTTATACCTGGGATTCAACCCCGAATTTTAGTCGAACCCAACAGGGACAACAAAAGGCTTCAACAATCCGGCATGTCATTTCTGACGCCTAACTTAGCATAAACACAATATTAGCTTCACGTCCAAGCTCTTTGATCGAAATTTTGATAACATCCATCTTCCTCACAGTCGAGTCCACGAACGTTCCAGCAGGAGCTATCACTAACTAGTCAGCCATTAAAACCATCAACCATAAAACCGAGTGGATTCACAACAAGGACGCTTTTGTCGGTACCAACCTCCTGGAGTAGAATCTAAAGCTTCAGAGCCCAATCTATAGCTCCAATAGGAGAAGATAAGAAACCATCGTAAAATTATATACCTTCTTCTTCTTCTTAGCTCAAGTATCCACCGTCTTTTGGTCGTAGATCACTCCTTGTTAACCATCTGAATTCACATCCAAATCACCGGTTTCTTGTTCAAATTACCTCATCAAAAATTCTCACTTGTTTCTTCTCCTTCTTCTTTTTCTCCAGTAAAGCATTCACACAACACAAGAATTCAAACACATGTTCCAAGTCTTCCTCTCTACCACTTAATGACACACATCCTGTCCCGATTTCTCCACCACAAATCTTTCATCACCACCACTTCTCCTTGTTCTTCTCGATCCCTACTTCAAAGTCTGTAAAACAAAACCTCGAAACAAAAACCATCACCACCCGCACCGACCAGCACTCTGTCCGTCTTTCCTTCTGTTTCTTGTCCAGCCAGAAGAGCTATAACTAACAACCGTTGTCAGCCAGCTAGCCGCCTTGTCCTTTAACGATCCTTCCACTTGGCCACTAAATCTTCTTCTTCGGGCCTTAACGTTCTTGCTCGGTACGTCGCGTCGTCTTGTCCTAGTCACTACAAGTTATACCTCCTACACCACCTCGTTCACAAGCGAGACTAAACCCAAACCAAGGTCTTCACAGCGTTAAAAGAGGTTCGTCAGAAAGACGAGGATCAGACCCGTGTTGTGGAACAATTCCTTTACACGGCCCTATCAGATACCCATAGCCGAACCCAGTCTGGTTTCTCCCTCTTTCAGAACTTCACAACGTATGGCTAAACCTACTAAACCTAATAACAAGGCTTTATCATTCCGATACCTTCATCTTCTTCACACTACGTAAATACAATTCCTTATTACATAAAGATGCAGCTAACTGCATTCGGTATTGCAGTGGGCTATTGCAGCTGAATTTTTTAAATATTCTCTTCCCTCCTTCTTTCAATCTCATTTAACTTATTTCCTTGTCCAGCTTGCTTGTATACATAGCCTCGTTTCAAATTCATTGGATAATCAAATCTTCTTACTTCTTCAATCCATATTTCTTGAGAAGATCCCAGAATCTAGAAAATAACAAATCAAATATCAACTTCCATTGCAACACCTTCTGAATGATTAGTCGTATGTATACATATATTCACAGTATCACATACCCATACAACCTCCAGGAACTGGACCCTCCAGAAGCACGTTCTTCTTAAGTTACTGTGAGCCCTCAATCCAGCCACTTCCGGTTCCGGACTTTTTAAATTCCTCCAGTCCACTCCAGCAAAGGCAGCAACCCTGTTGACAATCAAACAATCGAATCATTCAACAATACTCATCCATCCTAACGGCACCACCGAACGTGCCTCCAACAAAAGTCCTTGAAAATACATGGCCAATATTTTCCACCATCCCCCAAACCTTCTTTCTCTTCAACAATCCCTTTGTTCCCTTTAGCCCATATGGCTTTCGTCCTCCAACAAACAAATATATCTTTCGTCTTCTTCTTATTCTTCAACTTCAACCTTACTTCTTCCAGATCACTCGCCTCCAGTCATACGTTCCAGATTCCCAAACTTTCCTTCCAGTAAACAGACACTGACCCAACAACCAAACCTCCGTAACCTCTAACACAGTCAACAATACACCTTCTTCTTCTTCTTCAACCGTTCAAACCCACTTACTACCGCAGTGCGTGCACACAATTCGCTCGACAATTAACAGCCAGCTGTATGTACCATTCCCAAATGCATCCTTCCAATACCCCTCCGTCCACTTGATAACAACAATCAGTCAGCCAGCCAAAAGTCTCGACAGGTAGCAGCTCATGTCCCTTGTTCACACCGCAACTGGAAAAATATAGTTCACAGAAATAATATTATACACATTGTTGCATACATATGTATATTCCCACTCAAAACTCACCTCCATTACGCTTCAAGATTGCCCATAATCATCCAATGATGACGACGAGGACAACAACAAAGCAACCAAACTCCTGGCTGGAGCTACGTATATATCTTCAAAATCATACCTTCTTGAGTCCTTCTCCAGAAGCAATTTCATAGCCCTTGTTCAAACCTCGCCGTCTTTGCTCAATATTTTATTGTCTAACACCATACCGTCGCTTCTACCACCATTTCCATAACACTTGCCGAGTGATGAATAACTTTTTTCTTTCAAACACAACAATGAATTATGACCAGTCTTCTTTTCCTCCGAATCTTGTTCAAAATCATCCTTTTTCTTCAATCATCCTACTGGAGCTTCTGCTTCTCTTTCAATCAAAAACACCACTCACTTTGTATAGCTCTACAATAATACCGATGAACAAACCCGTGCCTCAAATGTTCTAGTCCCCTTTTCAAAAGTCCTTCTTCTAACCACCTTTTCCATAACAAATTGTACTTCGTACTGAACTTGTCTTACCGAACTTCTTCTTGTCTTCTTATCAATCTTCCTGATGCTCAACAAGAAAAAACAATACCATTATACAACGTCCTCCCGTCATTTCTCAAAATCAAACAACCTGTAATTACCTTCCAAATTATCAACCTTCTTTTCACATCCAAGTCCCTTGAATCGTTAATCGTAACTCCCTTTTCAGGTTTCGGCTCTCACAGCCCCTTACAAGATTCCAGTAAGTAGTTGTACACAAAAGAACTTATTTCCGGTCACTCATTCCAATCCAGTCCACAATCTTCTCTGTACGATTCAGAAACACACCTTCCAAAAACAGCTTAAAACTTGAAATGTTCAACACTTCAATCCGAATCTGGTTTTCAAAGCCAACTAATTCGTCTTTGGACACACTCACCACGGGTTTCCAATTCTCACTTGGTTCTTCTCACAGTCCAACAAATTGCGTTAGCAGAATCAGCAAAACATAATAATCTTTTTAGAAGATTCAAAACCGACATTTAACACCTTCAGATGAGCTAAGAACCAACCACTCGCAGTGACGATATAAAAGTGTGCTGTCGACTGTACCAAACTTGTTGATTGTTGCTCTCAAATGGACGCCGACAGTCACCAATCGCATTAAAACGAACAGTGTTAAGAAACCTTTAAAAACTTCAACACGATTCATCCTTCTTTCTTGATCAAAGAATACTTGTTTCCGCACATTTTTGCCAACTAACTTGCAATTACCTGCAATGAATACAAATCCCACACACGACGACACGACAACAAGAATCTTGATTTTTTCATTAAACTCATGTGTGTCCTGTAAGTCTGTATAACAATTGGCGACATTTTCTTGCTACTACTACAAACTAGTCGCTATTTGTCACTCACAGATGCGACGACACGCTATTATTTGTAATTTACAGCCCATTGGACAAAATCCACATGAGAATCTGCACTTGATCTTGTAGTCGGCGGCGGTTTAACCAAAAGCTTTTTTTGTCATCTTGTACAACCACTACAACCAGTCACCCGAAATGGTCAAAAAATGTTGCAATATATACAATAGCTTCCGCGATCTTCATGTCCTTTGACAATCTTCGAATTATCTTGAATGATTCCGCACTTTTTCCTCTACATTTCGGCGGAGACACTTCATTGTCTCCAAGAGTCCAACTTGAAACTTCGTTGATCTCCCGCTTCCTCAAGTCCAAGTCGCCTTCAGCCACATACTGTACATATATCGACAATGCCAAGTCTAATTGGACGACATTTGATGATCATCAGGAGCCTTTTGGGCCCTTGAAATCCATGACGAGACGACACATACTTTGTCGCCAGAATGCCCGCAGAATGACACCACAAATCTCCCATTTTCTTCTTCAAACATAACTTCAGAAACGAACCGCTCACAGCAATCATCTTAAACATATGACAAAGGCAAACCAACTACTTGACTTTTGTATATTATATACTTTGTCCACCCGTCTTCCCATTTGGTCCTCAAAGTACTTGAAAAAGAGTCCAAACGCAAACTTGTAACAAATCATGCAACTTGACACAAGAAAAAGTCCCGCTTAAAACATCTCCTCGAAAACCTCATTTATCTTCTTGTCATCCAACAAGTTACGTGTACGTGTATGTATACACTTGATATTTCTCCTCAAATCTTGTAAAAGTGTCGACCGATTTCTCAAAAGCTTTAAAGCTTCCCCCAATCCACAAATCTTCCCTTTGAAAAACAATCAATTTTTAAAAAATCCGCCTCACAACTTTTCAAACAGAATCCTCAGAGTTGCTCCTCAATCAAGTTCCCAAATACATTCAATTTCAATTAGGCTTGCCCACCTCAGTCAGCTTCTTCTTCATTCACCACCTGCTCTTCAGGTGGGAACAACAACAGGAAATGTGTTTAACAAAAACATTGGGCACATGGGCAACCCTCACGCTTTAATTCCTATATAATATTCACCAGCCCACACATCAAAACAATCTGTGAGATCCAATTTTAGACTCTAATTTACTTGAACGTCTTTTCTTCACAAAAGCCTCCTCCTGTTGCCACCTAAATACCTTTTTTCACTTCTTCTGTCCTTCGTAACGCAGCTTGTAGACTTTAATGGAACACACTTTTCCCTGGAACACCAAAACAACCGCCGGCCAAGACACGAGGCTGGTGGTAGCACCAATTAAGTTTCATAGTTCCAGCCCCAAAATATATAACAACATGTGTCCTATCCAAACAACCTACATCGTACATGGCCCAGCATTCAACATAATCCAGAAGCTCTCACTGAGTCAGCTTCCTTCAGATACAAATCAGCAGCCAACCTTTTTTATTTTACTTAACCATCTTCCAGTCTTCCAGATACACCTCCATCAATCATATTTCGTAAAATCGTAGTAACCGTCCTGTCCTGGTAATACCTTAAATTACACTAAAAGTCTTGACCGATTTCCCAACTGGCACTCAAGTCTCCTCCAGCAGCTCACAGCTTGGCAACTTCAGAAGCTTCCAAGTTCCAAGGGCCAAAAAACCAGGCCCGCCCATCTGAAATTCTGACACACGCTTTCAACCTGTTACACAGGAAACCGGCTTTAAAAATCTCAAGCTGAAATCCTATCATTAGCAATCATTGCTTCATTATTGTGTACAAAATCCCATCATTTGACACCACTTTTACAGCCAACTACGGCGGCAACTTGCCAAAACCACTTGGTAACCTAAAATCCAATGCCAATCTTGGCACTCTTCAAAGACATTTCCGAAGACATTGCTTTTAGATTTACAGCACACAGACTGGAAATTGCATTTTGAGAGACAAGAAGGAATTCACAAGTTGCTCCTGCTGCATCAACTTGCACAGACTTTCACCCTTAATGCAGACATGACATTTACTTGCTGATTTACACTCAACTTTGACATTTATTGTACACGTCCTTAAAGCTCATGTTCTTGTTCTCAACTGTTGACTGTTCCTTCCCTCACTGAGAAGAATATGTGAATTGAATTGACTCGTGTTTCCAATTTTCGTCTTTCCTCAATTCCTTGTACGGCGTCGCTCCACAAAACATTCCGAGTTGGAGACATGAGCTTTTTACTCTTTTTACAACCTATTAACGCCTACGACATAGTTGGCCGGCAACTTTAACTGACTGAGATACATGCGACAATTCTCGAAAAGTTGAAAACAAACTTCAAATCCACGTGGGGCCAAGCGTCTACATGTATATACAACATGGCAAAAACCGGTGAGTAACAACAAAAAACAAAATTTGAGAACCTCTTCAATACCTTTGAACCTCTGGTGTATCTCAACTCGAGTATATTTGTTATCTTTACGCAAAACGTGTTACTGTATTCATCCGACATTGGTAGTAACGTATATAGTACAGAAGCCATACTTTTGAATAGCTTTTACAAATATATATATGTTTGTTAGTTTTAGAAACCCAAACCGACGTGGGCACTTGAACTGCTACTAGGCTTTTGGATTGTGTCTTGTTTCCATCGTCACTTGAACTTTCACTCGACTCTTATGTACACAAACGCAAACGTATATATATAATCACGTGTCTCCAACTCAACTTCTAGACTTGTAGGAACCTAAAGGTTAATATCAATAGCTACAACAGGCAATCAACCGATTTTTTTAACAAGCATGACTGGACAAGCTTGTTCCACATTTAAAAATGTTCACTTCCTCCCTTAGTTCCTTAATGCAATTCCAAATTCCACCAAGCCCATATTGGTTCACAGTAGAACTTGGAATTGTAGGTGTAAATGCATGATAAAGCTGACACCACTGTGAAATTACACCTTTTGTATTACTACAGTTGTGTCGGTATTTCACCAATTTCACCTTCAATTCCTCATTGAAACCCCTATTATATACTTTGTCCACTTTGTCGCCCGGAAGCAACAACCATTAATGTACACTACAAACCCATAATAATTTCCCGCTTTTACAGCAGCACCGTTTGTCTTTTTACATTCTACTACAGCTTCTTGAATCTTGTCCGCCTCACTAACCTACCTTTACAGCGTTATATTATATTCATCGAGCCTATTGACATTCATCATTGTTCAATTCCTCTTGATTCTTCTCTGAGGACACGAGACATGCCTATAAAATTTCCTTGTTTACAGCAAAAACTGAAAATACTTTATAAATCTATCCGCTGTTACGTAAGTCTTCTCGGATACTCAAGCAAGGATCTCTGACACCCTTAAAATCCATTCGATTCCCTCCACATGACTTTGTGTAAACTCGGGTAAACTCCAAGCAAAGCGCAGCAGCAGCTGGAGTCCTGGACGAACGAAATCTGGCGCGCTTCTCGCTCACCCTTGATGAAGAATCCCGAAATCTTTACAAAATTACAAAACACAATTTCAAACAACCATTACACAGTATACAGCCAAACATGCATTGAATCAATTCATCCCGTTTAATGAATGGGAAGATTTCCTCAAAAGCCCCTCTTGTGAACGCATTCCTGCGTCCATTTCAATTTACAACAACAGCCTCCTGGATCTACCCGCCTTGAAAATGTACAAACAAAAGCAATGTACGGAACCAGACTCCAGCAGGCAGATGTTGGTTCCAGCAGTTCCAGCCAAGTCCACGGAAAGCCTTGTTCGTTCCAACTAGACTTTAAAGGAGTGCCCCGGAAATTTGTCAATCGAAAACCCCGAATCAATCCTGTCTTTAGCCCAACTTGTAATCATGAATCAATATCAAACAAGCGTATATTTAGTATTCACATTTATCTATATATTTTCACCCTATTTGCTCGCGTGTAAATAATTCATGACGTGTCTGCCAGTCTCGGACACCGATGGGGAGTGTCCTACAAAAAACCCCGCCGCTGGATGATGGAACCTTATCATCGACCTGCATTCCCTCCAGTCCACCTCCTGCTGGAGTCCATATAATACAACCTCGACAGTTTGTAAGCCTAATCAAAACTCAAACACCCATATGGACACAAGCCTTATCATCGGTGATTTCATATATACAGACTGTTTGTATCGTATCGAAATTCACATTCTTCTCTTCGAGTATCTTCAGACATTTGAAACCCCTTCAAAACCGTTTAACATGCTCGTCGCCTCCCTGTTCAAAGCATCTTCTTTTTA
This sequence comes from Sphaeridia pumilis, assembly GCA_034698345.1. NCBI lineage: Eukaryota > Metazoa > Arthropoda > Collembola > Symphypleona > Sminthurididae > Sphaeridia > Sphaeridia pumilis. Next base: position 2,110 of record JAQGBJ010003515.1, on the reverse strand, counting down.
TTGACCGATATACAAATATCATTTTTGTTTATATCGTCTCACTTGGTATAACACAGTTTTTCTTTGGTCAAAATTCAGACTGTCGGTTCTCAGCCAGCGGCGGCGGCGGCTTGTTCAAAAACCAAACAGCGTCACGACGACAACTATTTCTCGTCAAATACCATTAGTAACAACAACCAGAATCACGATCAAAACACACAACTTATCAGACCACAAACTTGTGGTTTCTCCTTCTTCCACAAACCGATGAATGAGCTACACGCCTTGAGCCAACATCAAAACACAACAATCATCCGAACGTCTTCCAGAAATCTGGTTCAGCGCCATCTGCCGTGCTTCCATTAACACCACTTTTGGTATCCACTACACTGGAGCCTTCTTCTAGGTATATTTGTCTTCCAAATAATGGCAAATGCCATAAAGGACTCGTTCAATTTTCACATTCCATTCGCAACCCGTCGTTAATTTTTCACCGCTTCGAAATTCCACTTCCTCTTATATGGCTTCAGCTGTTTTTAATGCTTTTACTTGTGTACTTGTGTATAGTATCGACCCTTCCTGCAAGAAGACCTTTTGCAAGCCAATTTTTAAATGAACAACGCATACATAATTAAATCTCCATTAAAATATTGACTCACCTCGCCTTCTTTTAGCTCACAGCACAAGTTCGACGGCCACCATCAGCGATCCAAGACTTCCTTTGCAAGATCTTACTTAGCACCGTCCAAAGTCCGAGTCGTTCAAGTCTGCAACAAAAATCCCATCCTTTCATTACGAAAATTTCTTAGCTTAAAATACAGTCAAAATTATACATTTCTCCCTCCTCGCCAAACCCTTCCCTTTGCCATTTTTGCCAAAAACCTACCCCAATGCCAAGTACCGCACCTTATAACTTGTTGACGGATCCTTCCAGAAGATCCCACACGAATCTTCGCAAAACCACCTGTCCATACCTGATTCATTCATAAATTCAATGGGCCAGACCCAGGTAAACTTGCAAATCTTCACCTTAATCTTGAGGCTAGTCCAGAGAGAACTTTTTGCCAATTTTCACCTTCCAGCCAGCTAACAAACGTGCATTTTTGGACCATCTATTAGCTAGCTAAACATACGACAGCGACCAAACCCAACCAAAAAAAACAAGGCGGACAGTTTACACAGAAATGTTTCAAAATATATACACACGCGATAATCTCCTCTTTCATACAACTCACAATCATCATCAGTCTCTGCCCATTTTGTTATCACGTTTTTAAATCTCTTGGATGGAATTCGCACTATAATATTCGCAATTGATTATAAAAGCAACACGCAATCGCATTATTACTGCAAAATTACTCTTTGAACACTGCACAAACTGGCTGCATTTATATAATTATTACTAACACTCTGACAGTCAGGTAAAAAGGCACGTTATGTATGAATGCCTCATTACTTGAAGCTTGAATATCAAAACTGCCATTTATCACCATTACAATAGTCCATGTACATACATAGATACAATTTTTAAGATAAAGATTACCGTCCGTAAGTTTTATTTTTCATCATTTTATTATTATATCTTCACGCTTATTTATTCGCCATTTATTCGCACCTTTCCCTGACCTTTGTAAATTTTTGCAACAAGTTTCCCTTGTCGTCGTCAATCAGTCTCGTCTCATCATCTTTAATTCGCATTATTCGGACATGACGTCTCTTTTTTCTTTTGACGTTATCACCATTCACCACCGTCAATGAGCGATTTTAATTCTGGCTCAATTATAACTAAAAGATTCGTTTTAAAAGCGATGATATCACCATCAGAAATACGAAAACTTTTAAACTTGCCAATAAAACATATATACATGCCATCAAATAAATCCTTGTCCATCCACCCTCGTCTGCGTGTCTTCTTCTTCTTGTTCTTGTAATTTCCTTTACCAACCTGACCTCCTGGTTGGTTGGTGGTGGACCATTCATTTGCCATTTTGCCAATTTCCTCGCTCTTTCCCAGCTTTACCACGAGCAACACATATTTATAAATGAACAAGCAACATAAAAATTGCATGTACTTTTTCCTTGTCTTATTAGTCATGTCTAATTACTTATTCCTCAGCGTCCACCCTCGCTC
>JAQGBJ010003514.1:0-12536 GCA_034698345.1 Sphaeridia pumilis | reverse complement strand
TATGCTCCTCACGCCAAAATCTATGTAAGGTAACGCATATTCAATCAAAGGTGACAACATGTCCAACTTTCTCTCGCAATGAATAGCCCGAATCCGCATGTCGTGTGTGTAATTCTGTAACGGAATATAATGATACTTTTAGCAGTCATTAGTATGGCACAAGGACTTGTGGCCTAAAATATTGTAATGTTCATCACTTTACAACTATGTTCAATCTTTTTTTGACTTTGTTATTGAGCCTTAGGGCATATTGCAAAAATTTGCGAATCTTTGTACACGTTCTTTTTACTTACCTGTTAACTTAATTAGGGAAACCTTGTTTCGAAATCAAGCTAATTGACAGCCAAATCCTAATTCGCAATACATAGCAGCAGCAGCAAAAATATATACACATGAACGTGTTTACGTACCTCCAAAAGCTGAAGACGAGAGATATTACTATCGTTATATATATCTATTCGTTTACTTTTACGATACGCAATACTTTGTTAAAATATATAGATTAACTTTATGTCGTCATCATCTCCCTGACTGGTAGCTATAATGATTTATATCGATGATGATTGAGCACTAGCAGCGTCAATAACCATTTCAATGTAATTCGATCCCCGGAAAGAGCACAGACTATATATACATGCTCCATTTCCATGGACGCCACACGGAGCAACTAACCTACAACAAGCGTTTTTATATTAGTAATTTAACACTCGATTACAAGCTAAGGTAGCGAGAAGAGTCAAATTGTAAATTGTATATACATATACGGACACGCTGTTAGCAATTTCAAGTTTAATATAATGACCATGTACATATTTTATACACGTTTTTATACATATTTAGGTTACGAGTTGGTGCAAAATATATGATGAATTTCAAAGACTATTGTTGGTATCAGAGAGTAAGAAGAAAGCAATTTGCGAATTGTTGAATAAAGGATTCAAGAACGTACTCACCCTAAGCTCTTATTATTATTCCCATCTGTAATACTAGTTTCTAGTTTCGAGGATCCAAAATTCAATAGGCAGTTCCAGGAATAATTATATACTTGCGTAGTAGTATTATCGTCTTTGATATTTGAGAAAAGGGCAAATACATTCTCAATATACGAGCCTAGAAATTCTTAATCTACAAGACGTCATACAATAGACAAGGCTTGCAAGGAAGGCAGCTATGAAACTAGAGCTTTTTCAGTATCGACTTGCACTTTGGTATCCTCCAAAAGATTCCCGATTCGACGAGGACAAAAGTTTATTCATGAAGGTTCTTAAGAAGAAGAAGGTCGTTCCATATTAAAATTCTAAAGGTTGAATATAGCTTCCACTACCAGTTGGCTTTTGCTATTGGTAGTTTCAAGAGGCAATTTCTATGAGCATTCAGTCACAGAATCGGATGAGTAACCGGCATAATATTCTCCCAGCCAGGCCGGGTGATATTATTATTATTATGAGAGGGAACCGGGTTGGAATTCTGATATTCTAGAAGCAAATTGATAATAGAAGAGTATATATATATAGTAGCTGTAGGATAGGGCAAAGCTTGTGTGTACTTTTGCAGGTCTCCGAGAAGAGGACAATGGAGAAACTGTGGGACCATAGGGAAAAGTTGGGGTGCGTGCTAAGCGGCATTTCGGAGACTTTCAATAAAGCAATGGTTTATAATAATGGCGTCGGTGGTCGCTTGGTGGCTTCAAGTTTTTGATGGCTTGGAGCTTCGGGGGCAGGTGGACGGCGAAGAATATATGAAGAAGAATGTACGGAAATCCGGGGCTGCTGAAATACTGAAGTTCCTCAAGTTTTTCAGTGAAGAGCTGCTACAAAAACCAAGCAATGGGAAAAGTACGAAATACGAAAGGTAAGCCTGGATCAGGGAATGAGTTTCGTGAAAAATTTTACAATCAAACGTGAAGAATTTAATATATTTGGCAGGCAGATGTTACAAGGGAAATGGAGGAAATTGTACAAGAAATATATTTTGTTTAAACGAGGACAGCTTTAAGGCAGGAGCGCCATTTGGCGGCAAAAGGTAAGACGAATACGTGTGCAGGTCAAAAGAGCCAGGATTTTACGTTTAGCAAAAAGAAAAAGCCTTTTGGAAATTCAGCGATATATGCACAAAAGAGTTATTGCTTGGACGACTGAGACAAAGTTAAAGTTAGCGTGAAGCCGAAATTGTACTTCCGTATAGAGGCCACACAAGCTATAAATGTACGTGCTCTCGACCTGAAGTCGGCTGAGATTTCGCCAGAAGCTTACAGAAGAAGAACGCCAAAGTCCTGTGAGGATTTGTAGGAGAAATTTCTACAAAATGTGGAACAATTTACAAGGAATCTGAAGAAATAGCAAAAGCCACGTGTGATTTAATGATGATTTTACGACACACCACACCATACCACTTTGATAGACAGCGGAGAAATTGCCTGGGTTTGAACTTTAACTTTTACAGTATTTCAGCTTTAGTTTGGCTTGAATTCTTCATGGATCTTGTGGTACTGAAACAAGTTCCAAAGCTTGAAATCCAATGACACACTGTAGGAGGAAATTCCTTCCTAAATCAAGAACAGTGGAGCCTGAAGCGTGCAAAATTCAATGTTGTAAGTCATACCTCTGAAATTAGGCTTCAGCCGCCGCGTCTAGATTCTAGATTCTAGATTCCAGGAATTTCCTCCTTATGCTTCCGAATTACTGACCTGGACAGACGGACGCTTGTAGCAGAACTAACACTTTCTGTAGCGTCTCGCTCACCTTCCCGTTTGCTATTATAGAAAATTGCTACTATAGATTCCTAGAAGAATAAGTTTTAGAAAGACGCCGCCTTCCCAGAAACTTTTGAATGCCAAAAGGCTAAGTGGAAACCCGGGTACAGATTTACAAAGTTAGTGGGATAGAAAATACTGCTATATACTGCTAGCCGCTCCTCTCGCTCCACTAGCGTTAGAACCATAGAGCCTGGAGCCATAGAAAGTAGCGATAGTACAACCAGCATTCGTTTCATATATGGCAAGTGGTGAAAGCAATATGCGAACAATAAACGTTAGAAGAAGAATAGGAGAAAGACGCCGCCGACGCTACCGCTACCGCAATATCATAATGAATTGTAATTTTATCCAATGGATTCCCCATTTAACGCCACAGCGAAAGAAGAATGTGGTGTGTCCATTTCGAATTCAAAGGCTTCCAGGCCTCCCGCCATATTTCATTTTGGGCCGAGAACAAAAGCCCGCGGAATCCAAATGGGGCCCATTTATACTACCGTTACCGCTTCTACTTAACGTGGTTGAGGTGTTGCCCGGGGAACAATTAGCGGACGTTATTTTGTAAGCCTAGTTGTTGGAATAGTTTCTAGAAACGCTTTAGGCCCTTGTTAAAATAATGGGAGAAATCTAGTAAATGCATGTTAAATTCTATGCTAGAAGTTGCCTGATTCTATTGCAAAACATGAGAGACTTGCGAAAGAATTTCTATTGCGTTTCCACTGGATTTTCAACAAGAACCAAGATTTCTTTAAAGATTCTCGATAGAGACTTGCAAAAGAACCTCTTCTAGAAACGGCTAAGAATAACAGCAAATAATGGCGTGTTTCTAAAGTATCTAAAGCCCTTGCCTAAGATGTTGAGAGAAATTTCGCATGTGGGCTCTTGAAGAAACTGTTGCTGTTGAAAAGGTTGAAAGACAAGTATAAACCAATTAAAGTTCAAGTGGTCCCCAAGTTGGGCCACCAACTCTTTGGACCAGTTTTGGAGGACCAAAGCTACACAGCTCGGTCATATGGACGTTTACAAAACTTGAAAGAAAAGAGTTTCCAAATATAGCGTGAGAGAAGAGGTTAGTGCGGCTTGCGAATTTTCGCTACTTTAGATAGAAGCTCACGTCGTCTCTTCTAAAAGGCTTCTATCAAAATATGTGGAAATGTGGGACGACAAAGCTCGCGGTTCAGTCCGTCGTCAAGAAGACTCATGGAAAGAACAAGAAAGAAGCACGACTCTAAGATGGCGAGATAGCCTTCTTAAGCTTTGTTAATCTTTCGTGAAATCGCAAACTTTTCGCTTTGATGCGCACGGAGAAAGCGAAACACACAGACAGCAGCGCTTCTACTTCAAGCATCAGCTCACAATGGAAGCGCCCGCCACAGTATGCTACGCTTCCAGCGGGAACAAAACAGAACAGCAAGCACCAATGATAAGTGTGATGACGTATATATGAGAAGGCCATAGAATGGGCCAAGTTTTGGCCATTTCTTAAGCGCTTCTCCCATGAAAGTCTCACGATGTGACCGAGAGAAGACCAATTTCACAAACTTTTCGCAAAGTAATAAAGACAAACAATGGATCGGCCCAAAACATGGAGAAAGAGGATTGGATTATTATGAGAATTGTATTGTTATAGTTGAACGCTGCCTAAACGATACCGAACTGCTTAGATCCTCCAGAAATTAGTCAAATATAAATAAACGGCACTAAAGTCTAGCATAATTTTTCCAAACTTTTAATTTCCTTTTAAAATACTTTGTCGAGGTCAAAATGGGCGGAGCTCGCAATTCCACTTCTTGAGCAACCAACTACCACTTTTGGGTGTCAGCCTCGATGGCCTCCAACACTTGAGACTTGAGAGACTTGTTATTATAGCCTTGTTAGCTGGGTGAGAATTAGCTTGTTTACATGGCTTGGCGAAAAATGTTGTGGAGTTATGGCGTAACCAACTCAAAATACATATTCGTTATTTGTATTTTTTCTTATATGACCGGTTGAATAACAGTAAACACAAAAAACGATGGGCTCATATACACATAAACATATACAAACCACATACTTACATGAATACAAGGCGCTAAGTTATAGAGCAATTTTTACCGGGTGATAATACGTTGAGCAATGGCGGGATAATGCCCGCCTTCCGTGACAAAACTCAGTTAAACCGTTTGTTCTTCCGAGTAGTTCTCTCGTGGACGGTTTTAAGCGTTTGTCCCGCATATATACAACAGTAGCGTACATACCAACTAAGCTTAAATGACCGCTGCTGTATATTACACAATGTGTTTATTTTGCAAACGAGGGGCTACAGCAGGACATGGAATTAGAAAGCGGGAAACAGATGAAATATACGCGTTAGTTTCCTCGTTTTCCTATTCTCATTCATCAAAAAGAAAAGCACTCTTGAAAATCCAGACAGCAGGACCGAGCTCCATAGGACGCTTTCGCGCTGCAGAGCGCAGCGAAGCTGCGCTTCGCGCAGCTACGTGGGAGTTTGAATTTGGCGCGCGCTCATAACGTAGACAGCTAAGCACGCGAAAACGACACCAACACAAATGCTTGGTAGAAACGCAAGGGCGTACGACGAACGACACAAGTCTCGTTGAAAGCAAATGGATGCTGTTGTTAGTTGTCGTGTGTGTTCGTTTAGCGAAATAAGTTTAACGAAAATTGTATGTGTGTGTGAGTGTATGCATAGATTGGGCTGAATCATAATTGGCGTGTGGACAAGGAGAGAACATGAGCAATTACACACACTTGTGATTGAATGAACTGCAGTTGTTGGTGGCGGTTTCAGAATTGCAAATCCCGCTGAATTGCGGCTAACCAGTGGGAATTTGTTAGAACTTCGCTGCTCAGAAGTATTTTGATTCAAGTTAACATAAAGTAATTAAATCCAGCTGGCTTCAGATTCTCTATATAAGTAAGTAACCAAGGGGTCAAACAGAAGGAAGGAGGAGGAAAATACAGCTTGTTTCAAATTATAACCAAAAGTAAATCAAGTAAATGTATGCGAGAGAGTGCTCGTTGTGTATAGTTTCTTTGAGTAGTTAACGAGAAAGATTGAGTATTATTATTACAAGTTTGTGGTACACACAAGTATAAGGACTGGACGTGGTGGCGATCGTTCAGTTTGGTTCAGTTTCTGCCTCTGACTCCTGCAAATGTGACCAAGGAAATGGCCATTAATCATTCTGAGGACATGAGCTCCGCTTGATAACCGAGAGGGTTAAATACTAGCGAATTCACAACTGATGAAAGGTCTCAGATAAGAACGCAAAGCGACCATACCATAGCACACAGCGAGAAGAAATATATAAAATTAAGCGTGCTGCAGCGTTAAGGCTCTGAATCAAGAAAAATGATTAACTGCCGCGGACCTGCAAGAGACACACACGCGCTTGCCTTGGAGAATTGTAATGACCAAGAATCAAGAATATGACTGAAAGCAAAGCGTTCAGAATGCTGTCGACAGAAAGAATTAATGTGCCACAGACTCCTGACCTGGAGAAGTGAATTAATTTTAAGGATTTGGGTTAATGAGCCACAAGCACTAAGACTGCAGCCAGTTCATCTTCTGTGGTTATTTCACATTCAGCTCTTATTGAAAATCGGCATCGAAATCTGACATCAATAAATACTCACGCTGCAACAGCGCGGAGCGCGGCGCTGCGCGCCGCGCCGCGCGCTCTTTCCCGCCTCTTTTAAATGTACCCGCCTGTTGCCGACACCCGGGTAAACAACTCTACCAAACCGCCACATTACCCCCTCATAAAATCTCACAACTTTTCCCGCCGTCCACCACAATCTCCTCACCCGCACCACTGTAAACAAAGACATAACACAAAAACCACAACAATTCATCGAGTAATTCTCTATGACTTTACCCGGGAGTCTACTTCCTCTCTCGGTCTAAAAGAGAGAGAAAACAAAAATTGCGACACACGCAATACATCAGCTCCATTCCTCGTCCATTTATACTTATGGACCGCGCCGCCACATATTTGTCCATGTCCGGCTACAAATTCCCCATTGCACAACTAGCGCGTCTAGTTTCTAGTTTCTACAATTCTATAGCGTTCTCTTTTTGTTCTTCTTCCGTACTTCATCCATACTTAACATGGGGGCGGCGCTGCCGCTGCTGGTGCTTACTTACTTAGCGCCGCTACTATGTTCCAGTTGTTGTTCCTGGAGCTCCAGCGGAAAACAGATGGATCAAGGTGACTCTCAGAGGACCCACGTCGGAAAATAGATAGGAAAAGTTAATACAAGATCCCATCGGGACCCGGCTCCGGATGTATATGTCCATGTCCAGTAAGTACCAGCAGCAGCTCCAGTTCGCAATCGATATTCGCACACACGTGTTCCTCTGGCGGGTTAAATACAGGCCATCGCATGACTACCCAAAGACTCTGAAGAACTCGCGACCTCATCGTCCTCTTGATTATTACAAGACCCTCCTCGTTCTTCTACTAATAGCAGCCCACGAAATCTATTGTCTTCAACATACAACAACTTCAGTTATATACTCCAGGCCACAAAGGCTGTTCTCTTCTTGCCACAAGAAGCACAAGGCTGTAATTATCACCGCCATAGCTTTTATTTAGCTACTCTACAATATTGTATGTGTGTATTGGCAAGCTTTTCGTTATCAAGTCGATTTTATCCACATTGACGTGTGTGTGTCCAAAATAAATAAGTAATGGTAAATTACACGGAATATTCGGAATATACGAGCGGGTTACATGGAACCGGGCGTGTGTAATTCCATATCCTTAAACGTCAAATATTGGCACAGAGCCCTGTTAAAAACATAAGCTCATAGAATTCAAAGTTGATACAGAGACCATGGCGTTACTGCGTTTGTGAGACTTGTGTGTATGTTTGCAAAATCCATTAAATTGATAAATATAGGGCACGAGGTTGGTTCAGAATTATAATCAGTTTGAGCTCCTCCACGAGCTCGCACAGCTGGAGAAATATTGACTTGTCCAGGAGGAGGAATCTAGAAATTCTAGTAGTGAAATTGACTAAAAGGACCAAAGTGTATATAGAGAGTCAAGAGTTTGCTAAAAACTTTCTCTTGCTATTATTGGACAGTTGGTAATTTTTCTCCCAAAGTCTGGATCAAATGTATAGGTGAGAATTTCCACTGGAGAAATGCTGGCGTTGAAAAGTTTGAAATTACTCGTAGTATTTTCTCCCAAGGACATTTTGATTAAGTGTAATTTTGGTGACAGCTCAAATACACACTTGACGTGACAGGAACACAAACATAAGGGAGGGAGGGGGAGGAGACTCTTTTTGAAATTTTACGTGCTTCCTCTTAATAAAAGTGAAGGAAAATATACACTTTTGCAACTTGAAAGTTTTGGCGGGTTAATTACTTTTCACTCACAGACATGGAAGAAGCGGGCGGGCGGTCCCGGGAAATTGGAAAAACCCGCGTCTTTTCCCAGCAGATATGCATACAAAAAATGGTAATGGAATTGAGAGGGAGAGGGAGAGAGAAATGAAGAATTTTGGCAAAATGGCAAATAAGACTTTAGCAAGGTTTAGCTTAGCAAGCTAAAAGTAACACGATAAAGTTTTGAGGAGAAAAACTATTAGCGGCTAACTTAGTGGGTCGTTTAGGGTTAGAAATGCTGAAATAGTGGTGGCGCGAATAGTTTATCAAGTAGGAGGTCAGTAGTAATCTGGAGGGAAGAGAAAGTCGGAATAGGGCGGGAAGAATTAAAATTTAAATTGGATTAATAATTCCCAGCCTTTATCATAATAATGTAATGAGCTGCTCTAGTTTCACCCGCCGGAGCAAAACAAGTGAAAGTTGGAAACATACAATTGCTTGTGGTTGCTTTTTACGTGGCGGGAAATTTAAACGTGCGGGAAAATGCTACACACGTTCTCTAGCTGGAGAAAGTATAGGAGGGAAAAAGTAATTTGCGTGCGTAAAGGCCACATGCATTTAATGAGAACGCGAAAAGGAAGCCTCTGAACCAAATAATACATTTTGGCAAATAAGTAACTTGAGACGTGCTCCGAGTTGATCATTATGCAGCTCCAGAAGTATCCAATGTTGTTTGTCTACTTTTGGGATGACGTGGATTAATTAAAATTTCCCGCCTCCAAGGACTCAAATAACACAACTCTATGGAGGTATAAGAATTGGCAAAAAATTCGCCAGTCCCAACTTTTTTCATTAAATTTTGGGAAATGCTGGTCTGGTATGCATTTTTGTGATTCTGGGAATTGACTGAATTCTATGCTTTTTTCAAGCCCTCTTGTCGTAACGACCTCGTTCAATTAAATTCACTTTAATTCTTCAGGTAGGTAATAGAAAACAATGCCATTGAGAGCTGAGATTATATATACGAGAGTCTCGTCGTCGTCGTAGGCGGCAGACAATAATAATCGAATAAAGCCCAGAGTCTCACAGCAGGACCAGAATGACGAACGGTTCCCGTTTCACTTTTCTTTTCTCACCAAAAGGTTTCGCTGACTGGAAAGTGACTGTTGTGAGTTTGTATATTACGTGAATTTGTATTCTATCTCGCTCAAGTATTTATTCATCAAGTCTCGTGCTTTTGTTTACGTAACGTGACGAGGTACAATGCAGTTGGTTTCCTGCTGACTTGTTGTTAGTCGCTTGTTTTCTCCGAGCAGCTTCTTCAATTATGTAATGGTAAATGTTGGGGGCTTTGCGTAGCGAAACTGCAGACATGTCTCTCGGAACCAACAAGGTGTGAATGAATCACTATCTCTTTCTCACCTTTATGCAAAAGTTGCTCTTTGATGATAAACGTATAGGTATGTATGAAGGAACTGTGAGAAGCTTTATGTGTATGTGGAGGCGTCAGAAACTTTGAGAGTTTCAATTACTCAGTGTATTTTGGTGGTGAAATGTAGAGATTTCCCTTGTTTGTTTGTATGTACATTAGCTTATTGTTTTTCAGAAGCGTTATTGTTTCAACTGGGGAATTTGTATTCATTTTGAGTTGGTGGATTGCTTGCATGCCGGAAAACCAGAAGCAGAACAGAGAGAAACAATACACCTACAGACGTGTAACTATCAGAGTTGAGGGATGAAGTAGCTGTGGAAATCGAGTGGGTATCATCATCCACTTTCGATGACGTTGTTGTACAAAGATGACAATGAGACAAAACTAAGTTTTAGGGGGACGAATTGGAATTTGTATTTGTGAAATGTGAGACGGGAGCTTGTATCGGATGAGGAAACAATACTTGAGATGATAATAGTGTTGAAGAGTTGCTAATAGATTCGGGAAAATCAAATTGACACAGAAGTAACTATGGTTTGTATTTGTCACAACTTTCTTTGAACTACTTGAGCTTTTGCATACTAACGCATTTAAGCTCCAACTGTAAAGTTATTGAATCAATTCACGCAGCAAGTGTAATACGAAAGAATAAATAAAAGTTGATTAGCATGAGAAAAATTGCGGTAGGACTAAGACAAAACTGAAAGATGATCACTGAAACAGGCTAACGGAAAAACCTTTTTATATATTACTGATTCAGAGCTGCGTCAAGGTTGATTGGATATTGGGATTACACTGTATGAAAAATACCAAGCTGTTTGCTTATGAGCATTCTTATGGAAACACTTTAAAATCTAAATACCAGTTGGCCGTACCTTTTGGGCAACCGAAGAAGACGTTAACTAACTGAGCTGTTTTCAAAAAATCCAATTACGTCGAATCGTCAGCTATTAAATTGTTGGATACACTAACACACTACTTTCAGAGTTACTTTTCGTTGCGGAAGAATCTGCAAAGCTGTTCTACAGCAAAAATTAACGGTTGCTATCAGTATTTTTCATGTTCGGGATTTTAGCTAATCATTTAGGTTTTCAGACAGCCGCTGCCCACTGAAATACTGACTGTGAGTGATAGCGAATTGAGAATACTAGTAGTGACAATTAGGATTCTATCCGTTCACCATACCGTTCGAACCAACTGAGACTAAAACTCCGAGTGCTAGAAAGTATCTTCGTACTCGAGGTTGATCAAAAATGCAATGTTAATTCTGTGGTTACTTCCATGCTCTGGACCAATTTGTGCCGGTTCATTTGGTACGATGAAAACGTCGGCGTTTGTGAAATAATATATCGACCAGTGTGGCCGAATGTATTGTTAAAGCTGGTCTTTCTTCCTAACAGCACGATCGAATATTGGCTGGGGAATATTGGCTGGGGCGAACAAACCAGAGGAATACCTTCTTGTTGTTCGTGAACTTTGATGTAGTATTAACCGCCCGCACAGTGGAACATTCTGTAATGGATCTGGCGGAAAGATGTTTGACAACTTCCATTACACGAGAGAACTCTTCGAAAACCGGGAAGCAGGAGTACACTGCGTTTGATATTGTGGGAAGACCATACATATCAAGCGTTCTTGAATCCTCCGGATCTCCTGAATCTTTGTTGATAAGATGAAACAAGCTGTGTCCAAGGTCCAGACTTGTCTGACCGCTCATGTCAATGTGACCGGCGGAGAAAATCAAGGTTGTCCAAATCTAGTTCGCTCCATATATCGGCGCTAGGCACGAAACTGCGTCAACTACAATATCATCATCGGTCGAGTTGAGCAGATGATGCTTGCTCTGCTGTCAACAAGCTTAAGAAATTCCAGAGTATGACAGTACCTTTACTGAGTTCTCAAGCTTCAGCGAGATATGCTCAAAAGGCCATAGTTCATATACTTTGGGACCGAGGAATCAAAATTCTGCCTCATCCGCTTGTGTTGGGGATTCGTTTCCTTGTACTACTACACTTCGGATCGCTGCATTACATGTCAAGGTACTGGGAAATAGCTAGAATGCAATACGCTATCAGTTACTAAACCATCAGGCGGGATGAATTTAGTCTCTATGCAAAAGCATCGATTGCCAACATTTTTTACTGTCTGGGCATCGGTTTGTGCTCCCGATTTCTGACCCTCCTCCCACTTACCTCATTAAAGTCCGGCACTTAATTAAAAGTTTCACATGGTGTAAAGGTTAGAGATGAGTGAAGCGCTGCTATCTGTTCAGGCGGGAAACTAGTCATCAGCGTTCCAAGGGGCTTAAGGTATTACGGGTCATTGGAAGAAGGCAAAAAGGAGGCAAAGGATTCGTATCTCACATTTATCTAAGGGGCATCATGAGCATTCATCCTGATACTTTGATTCACATTTATGAATTTGAACTACAAAATCTTCATCTTCATGCTTCAATCGACAGCAGTAAAACTTCTTCCGTTATTTTCAGTCGATCAAAAAAATCAACCGTGTAAGTTACGCTCGTGCTCGTTTTGTACCTCTCAGCCGATGACGCTACTCAGCGAAATCAATTTCAGCAAATTTTCTAATGTAGAGCATAAGCCACCGCGCCACTTCACTTGAACCTTGCCATTTGATAATTCTCTATTAGTTCCACATCCCATGTTTGTCGCAAGCTTTTTGTCCACTTCCCAGCTCACCAATAAGTTTCAGATTTTTCTCTCACCCGCTCAGGGTCAATACTTGCCCTTCATTTCCTACATTATTGACTTTCCGGTATTTAGCCGTTGCCTTCTGAGCCTCCCCATACCATACACTTACATCTCTATCTGAACTTAATTTTTTTCCCTTACCCATATTCTCCAGTAATGAACACCAGCCCGAATCCCTGCCCTACACTTGTTCCACGTCCAGTTCCATCTCCAAAACACATGTATTTTAAAACGCCCATCTCATACCCCCGAATCCATAAGACTCCACTTTCTTTCCCCGTGCCACATGTTTTTTCCAAG
>JAQGBJ010003513.1:0-12543 GCA_034698345.1 Sphaeridia pumilis | reverse complement strand
ACTCGATCAGAAAGCGTTGGATGAACGTCATGGAAATAAAATCGCCAAGCTAGCACCGGTATGATTAATAACATTACAGTCAGTACGAGTGTGAACCAAAAACTAGCTTCTTGCAACGCCTGTAAACCACAATAAAACTTGATTAGCCGAGTTCATCTTGCTTGCAAAATCGTCTAAATTACTATTCAACTCACCTTTGTTAGCGATCCTAAATACTTTCCTTGAATAGCAAAATTGTAAATGTAGTGCAGTATAAAATAGAACAACAATGATCCCCATATTGTCACATGATTGAATACTGTCCAGTAAGACGTATCTAAAGCAACCTGCAAAACATTCATTAATTAGTCTTCATTTCAACTCGAATTTCAACGTTTATCCATGATCAGGTACCTGGGTTGTAACCACAACGACTAGAATAGTGGACACGACACTGCCAAACAACATGTGGTCTGACAGACCCTGTCCATCTGCTGTAATGGCGTGGTTGTAAGTACCTGGAAACAGCAAAAAATCAGTATATCAATCTTTCATATGTTTGCTTTTTCAGGTTTTAGTTCAAGTGCCACTTACCATACGGAACAATAAAAATGACACACGAAGTCACAAACCCGTGCAATGCCGACTTGAAAAACTCCTTTTTACTGAACAACAAGTTCTGATGCCCGGGCGTGTACAACTTGGGGTATCTCAGACTGTTCTCATCGTCGCAGTCTTGATCAAATACTCCAATAGACAGGACGGGCAGTGATGTATAAAATAAGTTGTATACTGAGATGAACATTGGGTCAAAAACAGTCTGAAAATAGAAAACATTAGGTCAACTTTTGCTTTAGAGCTCTGTACAACATTTTTTGAATTTAGAACCACAACTCACCTGTGCGCTGAACCCGCAGAAGAAGGCATACCAAAAATGTGTGAGTGTAAAAGCAAAATTTTTGTAGAAAAAGTAACGAAGAAACTTGGCCATTCGGTAATACGCCCACCGTCCATGAACTAAAAGTAATCTCTCCAAATATCTAAATTGTGCTATTGAATAGTCCGACGCTAGAACTGCTTGCAGACCCTCTTGCCCACTAATCCCAACTCCTATATGTGCAGCTGCAATCAATAAAAACAAACGTTTTAGTCACCACGCCTCACTAAATTGCTCATAAATCAATACACTTACTTTTGATCATGGAAACATCGTTGGCTCCATCTCCAATCGCAAGGGTTACCGCCTTTTTGTACTTCTTTACCAACTCCACAACCAACGCCTTCTGTAACGGTGTTACTCGACAACAAATAACGGCTTTGCCTGAAAAACAGTCGATTTCACATCATCAGCTACTCAATTCGAATTTCAGTTCCAATGTTCAAGTGCCACTTACATTGCGAAGCCAGCTCCAAGAACAACTGTTCCAACTGCGGCGCCAGCGCATGTACAAGCGAATGTCCGTTGATTATCACAGCGTAGCCACCGCTGCCCTCGAGGTCAGGCGAAGCATCGCCTTCTCCGCCCCCGCCGTACGCCGAATCGTTAAACGTAACCATGCTGACGTCCCCGTTTTGCTGGTTGCTATCAAGTGGCCCCAACTGTCCTCGCTGAAGAGCGTCCAAGTACTTCAGAAGCTGGGCTCGAACCTAAAATCAAATTTTATCATTAGCTGCTATTTCTTTTTCCAGTTCCCTTTTCGACCTTGACTCACGTCTTCAAAACTGTTGGCGTCCACAATAAAGATATCGTTCATTTCATCAGTCAGCAGTTGGCATGAGTATCCGATGTTGATCGCCGTTTCTGAAACCAAGACACCACTATCAGTATTTCTCCTTCATTTAACAATTTTTTCAATTCAGCTCTTTTTACTCTTCATCCTCACCTTGTTTATCCCCTGTAAGCACCCAAACTTTGATCCCGGCCAAAATCAAATTTGCAATCGTAGCCGGAACGCCATCTTGCAACTTATCTTCCACCGCCGTAACCCCAATCAGTGACATGTCTCTCTCAATTTCCTCATAAATAGCATCCAGCTTTTCCTCACGGTCTCCCACCGCCGAAGCCGCTTCGTGATGTCTTCGCTTCCAGTCGTCAAAGTACTCTGGCGTTAGCTCCTTCACAGCGAGCACCAGCGTTCTCAGACCTTCTCCAGCGTATTTCTGCAAATATCAAACAACAAATTCATGAATCCTTTTACCATTCTTCATTATTGCTCCACTCCATCATCTTCCTCTGTCGTATATGATTATACAACATTTTCCACTTTCTCCAAAAACTTACATTCAAATGCTCTTGAGTCCTCAACTTGATGTCTTCTTTTCCTCTCCGCAGTCTTTCATAAATTATCGAATCGGCTCCTTTGCACAGCAGCAAAATCTTATCATCCTTCTGCACCACCACCGACATTCGCTTCCGCACATTGTTGAAATCCAAAATGCACAACAAATCATATACTTCTTCCGTGCCCAAAACGGAAATTGTAATACTGTCTGGAGATCTCTCTTTGAACACAAAACCAAAGTTGCGCGCCGCCGAGACCAAAGCACTTTCGTCCGGAGATTGAGCCTGGTACTCCAAGTGACCTGCGGGATACACAAATAACATTCCATTAATCAATTGCCAATTCCGTCTTCTCCCAATCCCAACCACGTTCACCAGCTTCAGACATAACATTAGCTTCCCATCTAACTCGTCTATAAATCACCAACAAAATAAATTATCCATTAGCTATACTCCACTTAACTTTCACCAGCAAGTCTCAAGCCTAAAAGCTCCTTTTAATCTTTGCTTTGCTATTTATTCCCGCCTGAAGCTGCAGACTTTCTCGAAAATTACGTTTACTACTGCTCTCATTTACACACCGTCACTTACCATTACGCTCATCCGCCATCACCGTGTGGCAAAGGGCCAAGTGCCGAAAGTACATGTGTACGTCCTTCTCGCCTTCTTGGACCGCCTTCAACAGCGTCCAGTCGTAAAACCGGAACTTGCTCTCAAAGAACGGGTTTCGCGAAAAGTCAACGGGAGCCATGTTTTGCTAGGTCAGAATACAAATTCAAGTCAGTTTACAACAAGCGCTAATTCATTATAAAAGCAGATTTTAAGCTAAATTCAAGTAAAAAACATCTACTAAATTTCGCAACTTGATATTCTACAACTAGGTTTTAGTAAAACAAAATTTCGCATGTTAGTCACAAATTCGCAGAGCGTAGAGAAACCTTAAGCATTTTAAGCACTTTTTACCGCTAAAAATTTTCATTCCATTTTCTCGATCTCTCAACTTATTTTTTCCTGAAACTGCGCCCTTCTAAAAAAAATTATTCTTGCGAGCTTTCCAAGCGCTCTGCTTCTTCGGAGTCTACCGATATGTTTAGTGACTGTTTGTGTATAAATGAATCTAAAATCTAAAACTAAAACTGGATAAGGTACAAAATAAAAAATTAAACTCAAATTACATTAGCTTCTACATTTCCGGAACTCGTCGTAGCCGATGTTTTGGAAGCAGAGGCAGGTGGCAATAATTTCTCACTGCTTTCATCATTTCCATGCATTCCAGATGGCGCTACTGTCGTGCCGTTTCTAGTGCAACCTTGCCTCTTAAAAATACAACTCATTTCTATTCCATCCACAACTTGCTCATTCCGAGAAGCTTCTTCTTCCTCTTCTTCTTCATTCGGATCTTCAGGGATTGTCTTTAGAAAAATAGTAAAAAGCAAAACCAAAATTAAAACATAAATCCTTCTTGTCAACGTCAATGCATATAATGTCGTTTTCGTGTTCCATGCCGACGAGGACAAACGCAAACAGAACGAGAGAAGGTGGTGTCAATCCGTATGGATTAATTTAACGTAACATTTACAATATCATTAATAGGTAAATTACAAGTGTATCTGTCTAATTATTGTCTTAGGAGTGTATATGTACAGTGTTCAAATTAACAGACAAAAGTTGAAGAAAGGGCAACTTTTAACACAGGGCCAACAGGGGCACTTAAGGGGTTGTGACTTTTGTTTCAAGGCCTATCATCATGTCCGACCAACCCGAGGAAAAACATCTAGCAGGAACCGGATTTCCTTCACGTCTCTGATTACATTACCAACAAAGGTCAAAGCAAGGAGAAAGCATAAACCCAAAACCAGCTAGAGAAAAGACAGAGAAGAATCTACAGAAATTCAATACTGTTACGTAACAAACAGCACCGCAAGAAGCCAGTAAGTGCGCTGTCGGCCAACAAACAAAACAAATGGCAAAATCCTGGAAAATTCATCGACAAAACAGCAGCAGCGGCAGCAATACAACATGGATTCATGCCAATCCGATCCACCAAAAAGTCAGTAGTATTTGCAACTTACCTCCAGATGTTCGTTAGCAACAGCTTCTCCAGTCCTCGGATCGATAACTTCTCCATAAGATCTGCCAGCGATCGAACATTTGTTGAAAGTCATGATATTCTGCAAAGAGGGACAAAACAACGGCCGTTTATTATATGTATTCGCCATAATCGTTTTTTCCACGTTATCTACCACAAATTAGCCTTTCTTTCTCTCCGTCCATCCATAACTTCCTCCAAGTTTAGGCATTTTCTGAAGCACGACTGAACACTATCAGTACTTTCTTTGTGGAATCTTCTCCTAAAACTATGCCTGCCCATCCACCGTTATTAATCATTAATTACGTCGCTCAAAACGACTACTACTGCTACATAACAACCCACTTTCTCCGCTTCACTTCAGCCTTGGTCTTTTAAACGCACATTTTGCTGTCGTCCTACATAAAAACATTCTCCTTCCTTCAAAAAACAACTCAATTATTCCCTCCCAGCTCTTCTTCGTCTTCTACCATCGATTTACTATTTACTGGCATCCTAATAACCGCACACGCCATCATCGACTTTTTCCGGCATCTACAACGAGATACACACGCGCTTCTTGTTGTTAACTAGGCTCCAGGTATATTTTTGCGCTTCTTCTTTTTCCTTTGACGTACCTGAGTAAGCGTTCCTGTTTTATCCGAGAAAATATATTCTATCTGACCCAGTTCCTCATTAAGCGTCGTCGTCCTCGCTCGAGCAGGTGTATCCGATGCTTCGTGGTACATTTTCAGATCCCAGTTGATCAAAAAGCTTTGTAATAGTCGTATCACTTCCACGCTGCAGCCAAAAACACAGAATTAATTATTCTTGTTCAATGTTAAATATTTTTGTAAATTTTTGTCTATTTCATATTCGACTTACCTCACATACAACGAAATAGGCACCACAGTATTCAGTATAATCGCATATGAGAAAAACACCAACAGCGAAATTATCACCGCCCCCTCTATTGGGTCGAATGGAATCAACTTGTCCCACGGCAAGAAAATTTTAAAGTGTTGACCTATCATTGTCTCCCAAACGGCACACGCAATTGTACAAAATAGGCACATTGACAGTAAGAAAAACACAATCTGTAAAAATTTAAATCACACATTACTAAAGTTCTAAAGAGAAAGTTCACATGTACTTAATTTATCAATTTACAAAAATATATTCCTCACCCCTAAGATGATAAAATTGAGCAATCGATCTATACTAGTCCGCTTGAACTTGGTCTTGCCCGAGTTCTGCATCAGTTTTGTATCTTGACCAGCAAAAATCACTACTCCATAGCACCATTGAGTGTTTCGCAAAATGCAACCTCGCAACAGAATCTTGTCGTTGTCCAACGGATACCTACAGAATCAGTACCAAAAATATATTAGCTCTGATCATTATTTCGAAAACTTGTCTCATATCCATGCAATCACTTACTTTTTTCCGTTCCATGTCAGATGCCCTTCAAACTTGTTCAAATGATTGTTTGGTGGCTCGCACACAATATCTCCATTGAACATGCCCAGTTTTTCGGGTTCCTGACCCATTTCTGCCGTTTCCAACAGGCACTGGCGGCACTTGAGGTTTGTTTCCCTGAAACACAAACAAAGCAACATATTAAACCCACCCAAATACATACAACTTTCTCCGAACAGACGCTTTGCCAACTTTCCCAATCCCATTACATTAACCGCCATAGCTATAAAATATACAGTCAACTCGTTCATATCCCATCCATATTCACCATCTGCCAAAAAATTACCAAACTTTTGATTCGTATCCCCAACCAAAAAAGCTCTTTACTTCACCACCATGACGATCATACAAGTATTCAATACGGCAAAAACTTACCCATCCAATTCCGCCGTCTCTATAAATGTCAGTCCGTTCGGCTCACTCGAAGAAAGTAGGAGGACATCTGCAACAATGAATATAATCCCATAAAATTTTGTCTAAAAAATTCCATCTCGACTCGGACATTTTTGCCTAGCCGACATAGAATCATGCTTTCTACTCGTACGGCTATTTTAGATACGTACCTGCGGCAACGAACTGGTCGTTCTCCATACGTATAACGTCTCCCACTTGCACCTGAGGAATCCAATAAAATAACCGATTAATTCATGTTCGCTGTACACGTCCATGTACATTCAACATATACATTTCTCTATGAATATATATTCGCGTGATACGTATTTTACGCCAATACCACAACCACTTCCGGGCAATCCGAAACCGCACCTGACAACACCGACGACTATTATCATGTAATCGATATACATGCCAACTGCCGCACTACAATTCGTCTTCAAATGCCGCCATGTTTGCTAGTACAACTATTCTACACTTTGCCGACGGCGGGAAAACACTGAATATTTCGCTCTAGTCACTTCAGCAACTCCATAAATTCACCCGACATTCTCGCTCCCAGCAATCAATTTTCAGCCTTTTCAATTTCCATTATAAACAAGGATTTCTCAAATTCACTAAACATTCCATCTCAACAAATCCTATTCCTGCTGATTCTATTATGAAATTTCCATATAGTCCTCCAGTCTACCCGCAGTTCATCACGTCCTGTTGTCTGACACGAATTTCAAAATCCTCCACCCGCAGCACCTCCAACAAAATCCAGTCTTCAACATAAAGAGCTACAACCCATTTCATGACCTACTGGCATTTAAAAAGCTATCCCTACAAGCAAGTAAAAATTCTACTCAATCGGCAAATTTTTCAGACTCGAAAAAAATCCACATAGACCAGCAACAATTGACAACTTTAGAACAGCTCCATTTCTCCTCAATCTTCCATTACATTAGACTTCTTGCATCCTGTCACTATTTGCAACCTCTGAGCTGCAATTTCACCAAAGTGCCAATTTACGTCGCAGTTCCGGTGGTGCTCTATAACTGTATACAGAAACCTTGCTCAAACATCTCGGTTTTTCTTGTTTCCTCCATCTTTTGTTCCTTTCTGCCTCAATTCATCTTGTAGATGGTCTTGCTAATGGTTATGGGGAAACTCGCTTCATTTCTAATCTTTCAAAGTTTTTTACGACCATCCAGAGCTTGCAAAATCCCTTTGCGATTTTGCAAAATTTCTATATCCTACTCCCTCCTTCTTCTTTGTTTCACCAAACTTGCTTTTTCATACCCAGATTCCACTCATCCTGCAAACGTGTAGCTTATATCCCAACACAAAACTTTGCTCAACTCATAATATTCAAACCACACAGATTGCTTGTTCCAAATCGCCAAAGATTCGCCCGCATGTTTATACAACCACTCAAACAAATCCCGCGAACTTTGAGACCAACCAAGATATCCAAGAATTCCCACAGCCTCATCAGCTGCCCGCGTTACTAATTGAGCTTCTTTGAAGTTGTCGTCACGTTGTCAGTTCAGCCTAAAAGTTGCACGCAGATAAAACTTCTAGATAATTTCTGTCTCACTCCAGCCTAAGCTTTCTTCTTAAAAATATTTTGCGCCTTCATCTGACATGCTGTCGGATTTTCATCATATCAGTTTACCCATCTGACGTCACAATATTTTCATCTTCCTTATTGACAAATGACCAGTGTCAACCTTGCTTCTTCAGCAGGCAGTAACTATAGCGATCCTCGCAAATTTTCAACAAACAACACTGCCCTTTTTCTACAAATTACCTCTGGGATTTACACACATTTGTGACGAAAAGTTTTGCCTTATATTTTCTCTGGAGCTTTCCCCCTTTGTTACTCAGCTCCATTGTCGTCTTTTCGGCAAAATGTCACCTTTCTAGCCTACTTTACCAACTACTAGGCAGAAAGAAATGACAAAAAGTGTACGAGTCCTACTCACTTTTCCACTCAATAACACCAGTCGCCCATGCTCTCAAATATGTGTGGCCAGCAGGGAAATTCTACAGAAAATTTGTCTCCCTCACACAAACATTATTATTATTATTCCCCCTTTCTCCATTCAACTCGTCCAATATGAGGAGGAGCAGGAGCAGTTCGTCACGGCTCTTTCACCATTCAGGTTACAAACATTTAGCTATGCGATAATATATACCACCAACCCATCGCATACAGTTTTGACTGACT
The DNA here is from genome assembly GCA_034698345.1 of Sphaeridia pumilis. NCBI lineage: Eukaryota > Metazoa > Arthropoda > Collembola > Symphypleona > Sminthurididae > Sphaeridia > Sphaeridia pumilis. The sequence goes on along the minus strand of JAQGBJ010003513.1, from coordinate 4,128 downwards.
CATTCACATGGCATTTACGACACTAGATTTTCTGCCAAAAGTTTACCGACTGAGACACATTAGGAAGGCCAAGTAAATGTGACTTTGAAACAAACAGCTAAAACTATTCACAATCACCAAAAATCTCACAAACAAAACAACAAACTTCTCACCTTGTACCATCGTTCCTCCTGCAACTGGCCGTTTCGAAGCACTAGCGATTTGCGATTGTTCACTTGAGAGTCGCTCCGATGTCTTTGCTGTAAAACCAAAGAATGAAAAAGTTTTAAAACAATTTATTTATATTAAGCAGCTGGAGCAACAACAACTACTTCAGGCTTATATTGATCCCCATGGAGCATTTAGGAAAAACACTTACAAAATCATCGTAAGCGTCTTTTACAGCTGTCAAAGCCAAAACCAGGAACAAAGGCACACCAGTCGTTAAAGGCGTTAGCGACGTAATCACAGGAATCATCTGTCAAATACACAAACAACGTTATAACATCAAGAGCCCTTGGTGATATCCAACCGTGAAATTGATTCAATCTATGTTTTTGATCATGAAATCTGTCACATACCTGAAGTACCAGCAGACATAGAAAGTAGAAATTGGCCAGCCTTTGAAACTGCTCGAATAAGTTTAATGGCAAAAATGTTAACACACTATATTTGGACGTCTTGATAAGATTATTCTGCAACAAAAAATCAATTTCATTAGCTAACATTTGGTCAAAGGTCATTTTAATTTTTTCACCAACTTTTTTTTGTATATAGTATAAACTTACAGCATAATTAAATTTTGAATTGAAGGCAGGATCATTGGCTCGTATCCTCCGCTCCGTCTCTGCAAATCAAGAATTTAATGGATTAATTCAACTGCAAAATACTTCATATTTTTCCGTGCAATATTTCCATATAATTTGGCGAATTCTCTCTACCATCAAAATTTAAGTATTTGTCATTTTACTTCAGTCTTTATAAATTTAAGTTTATTTCGCACTTTTTTCAACATCAAAACAAAAGGTTACGCTGTTTTCCTTTTCCCCATAAACTTGATATTCCAAGTCTGGAGAAATTCCCAAGTAGCACCAGCTGCTGTTTTCGCAAATTTACGACATTTCACAACCTCAGCAGCAGCATCAACGACCACCAAAATATATAACGCTGTCGTCAGACCCTTTTCGTTGGTCTTCATGCCCCGCTTCATACATGTAAGCCCTTTACCAAAGTAACAACATTCTATAAACTACCGGTCCGAAACTGCCGCCATAAAGATTATCAACGTAAATCTGCGTGCGACATATGGTTCCTTTCTAGCACGAATATTTTCTCCAGAGGCCAACGCTGTCGATCCCTTTTCATCGAAACCTTCAACCTTTTCCTCCAAGTTCAAAAATTCAAAAACCATAATAACATACCGTCACCATTATGATCCCTGTACGGCGGCTCGATCCCAAACACAGCATCAATCAGCCTCCAATACACTTTGACGAGAAACGCAGACAAGTTGTAGAAACAGGCCGGTACGTACTCGTACACTTGGCTCCAGCACCTCGTCCAACGGTCGTCCACCACTTGCCCACCATTCCCTCCAGTCCCTCCAGCACCAACAACTTCAGCCTCCATTTTCATCACACTTCCGCCCACCTCACTATTATCATCACATTTTGATCCACAGCACCACAACAGACCTCCTCCAGACCTCGAAGACGGTCTTCGAACTTCGCCAACTTGGTCGCTGTCGCCACCCTCCGAAGTCGACTCTTCAACCTTGCTATCAGCCCAGTACACACGTGTTCCTTCGTCTCCGCCTCCGGAAGCTTGACCTATTGTCGCCGGCAATGGTTTTTCCCCAGAGGACTCTACAGACTTCGAAGAGCACGGCTTTGGCGGCGGGACTTCTTTTTCTCCAATTTCGCTGCCGCCATCTTTCCCTCGGTTGATTTCATCCAAAGTTGTAACTTTAGCTCTGATTTTGACCACGTCAGACTTTTTCCCCATCTTGCGACCTCTGTTCCCATTCTCGCCTCCTTCGACTATGTCTTCTTCTTCGTCATCTGTAAAATGTGGACTGTAGTTCCGACGAAGCTCCACTGTATTTATATCGCCCGACCTCGTCGACACCATTCGACCTCCGGCGCTCTTTAGGATTCTTCGGTATCGACTCTTTTTCCGAACTTCGGTTGGTGGTACCAGCGATCTTTCGCCGCCAATTGAAGGCAGCAGAATCCTCGTTTGTTTCAGTATTCCGATGCATGAAGAAGAACTCGATGATTTTATGATCGACGATGATGAAGGCTTGGATGCGCCTTTGGACTCTTTGGTACTTGTTGAAGGCTCTGGCGACTTCGAGGTGGCGGAAACAGCCTCATCGCCACCTGGAGTTCTTTCCGACATTTTTTGCCGCTACGATATCATCTCCCACTTTCAACACTGTTCCACATATTTAACCTCACTATTCACAAACCTTACAAAATTTGGACCTACAAAAGCCGTGCCTCGTGCCCCTTGGAGGGAATACACTTTCGGTGCTTCCGCACTCTCTCCTTGCTCTAATCTAAATGAAAACATTGCCTCTTGGTCTTCTCTCCCGACTACGCCAAAATCAGCAGGTTTTTGCCCGAGCCACTTGCTTTCACTGGCTCGCTCGCACTCCTGCCCGAAATTCCCGTCTACTTGCTTGCGCCAACTTGTATCAACACATTCGTACATACAGCGCTTGTCTTCTAGTATTCTAGCATTAGAGCAACGTGCCGTTTTGCCTTTCCCACTACTGCAACCAACGATCTTTTGCCAACTTTTGTTCTCTTCTCCATCTCTCCTTCTTTAACGCTGCCGCCGCCGCTGCCGTTACCCACATATGTATACGCCACTTTTCCTCAATCGATACCAAGACCGACCTAGCGCAAAGACCTCTTGGTCTCTCGTTCTACATTTTGTATATATACACAACCTTATATTTATAACTACTCTACTAAAACTGCATCCATTCTTTTCTTCAACAGTTTCTTTTAGCTTTTTTTCTGTTCCCAAGCTTTCATTTTTATCATGTCGTTTCTTATTGTATCATTTCTCGGACGGTGCCATCTCTTCCGCGGCTTCCGCTCTCATTTCCCCCAGTCTTCCTTTAATTTCGTTATTTTTGTCACACACATTAAATATCGATTCAACTTTTTAAACGGTGCTCTTCCTGATACTTGATATCATTCACTTCTTCCTCCTTCTCTTGTTACTTCATCCGGCAATAGTTTCCAATTACCTTCCCGCTTTTCCACCTAATCTCGTTAATTACCCGCAGAGAGAAAAGCAAGAGAGAGAAAAGGCACTTGAATTTTGCCAACTTTACTTGCCCAGCTGGTGGACTCTATTACACAATGCAAAAAGTCCTTGCAAATTACAACGACAGGGCAAACAAGATCGTCTAATTGTTCCGACACCAGACGGAAACTTAAGGTAAAATTTTCGTCAAATGACTTCTATTTCCCTCCCGTAGCTTCACTGGTGGAGATTCACTATTTGGCTTTTACAATGTACGGATCAGGAAGAACGTAATAATCTGGCCCAAAAGCTTCGTATAATGCTTTCACCTAACGTAGTTTCATGGGTACACAAACACGTAATATTTGATACCTATATTACAACAAAATTAAACACATTTTCTCTCGCCTTTCTCCATCATCCTTATTGTACGAGACGAGAGTAATTTTGCGGCAAACAAAAACTCAGAGTGGGCATTATAACAATCCAATTGACTTTAGGGCTCAAGTTTTCTGCCTTTCAAAAGTTTCAATTAATTACATCCATTTGTTCGTGGATAACAAAGAAGAATCTTGGCCGAATAGAGACCTCATTTTAATTGGAAATCTTTGAATGCTCTGCAGCAACTTCTTTTCGAGCTCCTCTCACAGTCTATTTGCCAATTCCAGTTCACAAGTGACTCTTGAAACTTCACAAATAAATGCTACGACTATTCCAGTAGTATTGATTATCTGCACAAATCATCCTTAACACGCAATTCCCATATCTAAAGCCGGCAAGCAAAATGCTCCCAACACGCACTATACATCCGGACATATGTACAACTTGATGCGAAAAATCGCAACCTTTCCACCAATTCTCAAAGGAACTTTTCCCAGAATTACTAGC
>JAQGBJ010003512.1:0-12547 GCA_034698345.1 Sphaeridia pumilis | reverse complement strand
TGTGATGGTGGAAGCTCCAGTGCAGGCGGGTTCCAGAAGCGGCGGTTCCGAGTTGAGATTTTCCTGGTTTTGTTGCTGCTCTTCTGGAAACATAGAGAAAATGTCATTTATAGTTTTAGAAGAGATTTGATCAAAGGCTGTTCTGGCTCTTTGGCACATTTCACACCCAATGTCAAGGCTGTCAAGGGACATTGAAAGACATTTTGCAGATGACTGGGAACGGATAAGCGAACCAGAAGCAAACGTAATTTGAAACAGTCTGGCTGTTTAGTATAAGAAGAATTGGCAAAAGGACTCAAATTTTAGGCTTCTGACAAGCTATTAATTTGTGGGGCTGCCATGGATGGGTATGACAGGAGGAGACGGATTTCAGTGTAGCTCTTGTGGTTTTTACTCGATGATTTTAGAGGTTTTGGGATTTGCGATTATTTGGCAGAGACCCAGACTCAGCAGAACTGTTGGGGTTGGTGCCAATTTGAGGCAGTGTGGCAGAGATTGTATAAAGAAATTATAGCGGTTTTGTACAAAGTTTTGGCGTATTTTTGCTCTTGAGTAATTTGCTATGCATTGGCTGTGCAGTTGTAAACTAACCACAGGCTGGATAGAGACGTGGTGAAAGTCTCTAAAAATATTAATTTTAATGTCCTTGTTGAGTTGACGAATTATGAAAGTTGTGGATTATGATGTCATGGCCGTTTTAACAATCCTGTGAGGAGTTTTGAAGTTCCAGTAGCGTCGGTTCTGTGTACTTATTACAAGCTTCTCGCTTCTGATTTTTTGAGCGACTTCAAAGAAGCACTTGGTCAGCTCAGTTCCAGCTATTTCTTATAGCTCACATTCACATGGCTACATTTGTCATCCTTGAAGCGTGAAATTGCCTCTTGCTTCGAGAGGACTTTAGCTTCCCAAAAATTTAGTGGGCTTAACATAATTCTCATTCAACTTCACGAATGGCAAAATTTTTGCGAATTAACCAAACCTTTCTTGCTCCTTAAGTTGGTCAAGTTAGCAGAATCATTTTGCTGTGAATGGATTGTTTATTCTTATTTTGGGATCTTGGACTGGTTGCCCTTTGCCCTTCTGGTCAAAGTATACTGTTTTCGCCAGAATTTTTTAGAGCGACTTTGTCAATTCATCACTCGTGCTTCTTTTTGCCATCCTTGAAGCGTGAAATTGTCCCTTTTTCTAATAGTACTTTGGCTTTTAGAACGTTTTTTGCGGTGCAAGTTCCAGTTTACAGACGCCAAAAATGTTTCCCCGAATATGTGTCCTCCAAAGTAAATTTTGAAGGGCATTTTTCTTAAAATCTGTGCGACGTCTATGCTTATATGAATGCTTAAATTCGTCAATTCTAATATTTAGTTGGGCTCCGCTGAAGTCCCACTGGTGGACCGCAATCTAAAATGGCAACGTGAAGCCGAAGTCCAATGTCGGGAGTCACTTATGGACATGTATTTCTTCTGCTGTTGATTGACTGAATGTTCCAATTTCTTTACTCCGGCTACCTCGATCACAAGTCACAAGGTCACCAGAGTGAACAGGCGTCGATGTCAGAAAAGTTGATTACCTGAATTTTTAATCGACTTGATGGCTTACGAAACAGTTCTTGAGACAACGGGACGGGAAAGCAGAAAAGGCAAAGGAACGTCGCTCATGTATACCAGAACTGCTCCACTGTCAAAGCTGAACACACAAGTCGATATTTACCTAACCGAATCGTCTGCCGAATTCTATGTTTCAAGTCGTTCGTAACTTTAAGTTTGGAGCCATCTTCAGAATGCTGAGAACTTTGAAGAGAAACCTGCTCGGCACAGTCGCTGGAACGACCAACCGTCTGAAATCGGTCACGTTCGAAACTGCGGCCCGCTTCAATCTGTCGCTACTGCGTTTCTTTTCTTTCGTTTTTGGAGCACCCATCGGCTTTACCGATGAAGAAGTCTTCGTGGATGACAGTCGGTTCAAGCGCCTTCTTTGGACTGCAAGTCTCGGCATTGTCGGGCTCCGCACTTTGTTCGTTGCTGGAGCTGTAACCCTGAGTCTCACTGTCGACCGATTCCGAAACCCGTTTTTCCTGCCCCTGTACTTGTGTTTCCTAACTGCCGGTTTGACTTCGGGGTCCATTGGATACTTGGTTTTGAAATGCGAACCACAGACCTTCGCAACCACATGGAACTTCGTTCTCAAGCACAAATCCAAGGTCAAGTCACCGAAACCTCTTGTTTGGCTCATGTGCATCTTAGCGCCGTCAATGTACGAGTGCGCCACGGCCATGAGTCTCTTGCTCGCCCTTAACCCGCAATTGGTCATTCAGTTCCGCTTCGCCGTTGAGTGGGCGCTCGAAGAAGGCCTTTTGACCCCTGGTCCGACTTACTGGGCGCTCGTTGCCATTTCAACAGTCGCTGACTTCTGGTCCTTTTTTGTTAACGTCAATGTTCTTTGCATCGTTGGCCTTTCGCAGATGCTCTGCTTGGAGGCCTGGACAAGCGTCATGGACCGATTTCTCGCCAGGTAAATGCATGATTTGCTCACGTCCAAGTTCAAATTCTGTATCGAATTCTTGTTACAGCTGCAAAGAACAGATTTCAACCATCGAAGTGCAGCCTGTCTGGCGAAGGCTCCAAGAACTTGCCGTCCTGATTCGAGTCTTCAACACTTGGAGCTCGGACGCCATCTTTCTAGTCAAGTTGCTCTGTCTAGGTTTCACCATTTCCTGTTGGTCTGCCTTACTGATTTTGGATTTCCATGGCCAGTCCCTCTTCCTGGTTATCTTGTTGTACTTGAGCGTTTCAGACAGCTTCGTTTTCCCGACGCTGTATCACCGCGCTTATGGCGTCAGCGTTCGACTTGAGAGGGCGAAACGGGAGTTGCTCAAGTTTCGGGAGTTGGATCGAAGACTTCAGGCGATTTCGCCCAAAGGCGTCCAAGTCGGCAGCTTTCACAACTTTGAACGCGAGTCTGATCTCATCTTCTGGAATTTCATCATCAATCAAGTCATCAGTATTGTATTACTTTAGATTTCTGGGAATCGGGCAATGAGGGGGGGGGAGTTGATGATAATTCTGGATTTTCGGGGATACTGGGGATAGCATATCCAAAGTTAAAAGTTTTAACTTAAAACATAATGCTTTTCATTACAGTTTTTGTATTTTCGCTATCCATCGACAGCTCCCATCGACTCTGAAATATAGGGCGGTTTAAATATAGGCGTTGTTGTTGACAAAGACCTGCTGATTAAATTCGCTAATGAAATTGAATTCTTAATGCTCTTTTTGATTAACCAAGAGCTTTCAAGCCACGAGGCGGAATTCGATCAACACGTGGACAGCGTCAAACCTCTGGACAAAATGTAACACGCGCCATATATTATGAACTAGCCGATGGATTAAATGGATTTTTAATCAGGTCATCCCGAGGTGTCCATCACCATGTCAGTCAGAAGAAGTCGTGAAAACATCAAAAGCTGAACTCAACAACTCTTCAGTTAGGCAACGACTCTACCCGGAGACAGTCCTTAGAAAATTTAAAAACTTAGCTGGATTTCAAAATGCTGGCAATATTGCTTCGCAACCTGCGCCAATCCCTCGATAGCCTGATTTCAGTGTCATTCGAAACAGCAGTCTTTTGGAATCTAGCGCTACTGCGCTGCTTCTCCATAGTTCCAGGCGCGCCCATCAGCATTGTCGACGAAACAGTGGCCGTAAAAACCAACCTGCTCAAGCGCGCCCTCTGGACCGCGAGCGTCGGCGTGGTATGGCTTCGCGCGCTCTTTGTCGCTGGCGCCATCTGTGTGAGTCTGACTGTCGAACGATACCGGAACACCTTCTATCTCCCTCTGTACTTGCTCATGTTCATTTGTAACTTCGACGGAGGCTACCACGGATATGCAGTGATGACTCGAGGATCCGCGAGCTTCGCTCTCATCTGGAACTTCATGCTCAAGCACAAATCGAAGGCCAAGTCGCCCAAAATCATCGTTTGGTACATGTGCTGCTTGACGTGCTCGACGTTGGGAGTTTCGCTCACTTTCAACGTTCTTCTGGCCCTGAATCCACATCTGATTGTTCAGTTCCGCTTCGCAGTTGAGTGGGCGCTGGAACAGGGCTTTTTGAACGCCGGACCGACTTACTGGGCGCTCTTGGTCATTTCCACAGTCGCTGACTTTTGGTCCTTCATGGGAATGGCAGTTATGTATGGTACTGTTGTAACTTCGCAAATGCTCTTTTTGGAAGCTTGGACAGGTTTCATGAACCAGTTGCTGGACAGGTAATTTTAGTAGAATTGATTGGCTTATTTTGGCTTTTTGAAATGTCAAATAAGGTATGGTTTAAGCTCCACGACCCGCGATCCAAGCGCTGGCTTCAAACCCATTTGGCTGAAACTTCAGGAACTTGTGGTCGCACTTCGGGTCTTCAACGTTGGCAACGCAGGCGCTGTCTTCATTACGCGTGTGTCTTGTATGGCCGTGGCTGTTACGTGTTGGTCTTCTGTGATATTGTTGGACTTCAGTGGAAATTTCCTGTTGCTGTTCGTACTGGTCTATGCAGGAATCATTGGCACCTGCTTCCCGCCATTGGTCTATCACAGAGCTTATGGCGTGAGCGACAGCATTCAAAGAGCTAAATCGGAGCTCCTCAAACTTCGGCAGTTGAGCAGGAGCGACGTTTCGCTCGAACGAAGGCTTGGAGCCATTTCGCCCAAGGGCGTCTGGGTTGGAGGCTTTCGGACTTTTGAACGCGAGTCGGATATCATCTACTTGGATTTCATCGTCAATCAAATTGTCAGTATTACAATAATGTAGTGGGAAAAACCCAAGGTTTGAACCTTTGAATATAGTGTGAATTCATAAGTACCAAGAAAATAACTATATATCGAATGGGCATTAAATATAATATACAGTAGACCCAAGAAATGTCTGAATTAACAGTATTTCAAAGACTATTATTTCATGCTTATATTGTCTGCTGACAGGCTGTCAAAACAGGAAGGTGTTGATTGAAACTCGCGCTCATGAAATTGAATTCTTCATAACCATGTTAATCAACGAGGCTTTGAAGCCATAAGGCAGAATTTCAGCAACTCGTGGACAGCGTCAAACCCTATGTACAGTATTAAATTAAACACGCGCTTCCTCTTATACGACATACTGACAGGGCCAATTGATTAAATGGATTGTTAGGTCACTAGGACGTGTCCATCAAGCTGATGGACAAAATACAAATTCAATTAAACACCTATTCAGTTTGCCAACGTCTTTAAATGGAGAAAGTCTTTAGAAAGTTCTCCCAAAAAAAGCTGACCACTCTGCTGCGAAATATGTGGGAATCCATCGATAGCCTGACTTCAGTGACATTCGAAACAGCAGTTTTATGTAATCTAGCGCTATTGCGCTCCTCCTCCTTTGTTCCAGGCGCTCCCATCAGCATTGTCGACGAAACAGTGGCTGTAAAAACAAACCTCCTCAAGCGCGCCCTCTGGACCGCAAGCGTCGGCGTGGTATGGCTTCGCGCGCTCTTTGTCGCTGGCGCCATCTGTGTGAGTCTGACTGTCGAACGATATCGGAACATGTATTACCTGCCTCTGTACTTGCTCATGTTCATTTGTAATTTTGCGGGAGGCTACCATGGATATTCGTTTATGACGAAAGAATCCGGAAGCTTCGCGCTCATCTGGAACTGCGTGCTCAAGCACAAATGGGCGGCGAAGCCGCCCAAAATCATCCTTTGGTACATGTGCTCCTTGACGTGCTCGACGTTGGGAGTTTCTATGGGGTTCAACATTATTCTCGCCTTGAATCCACAGCTGATTGCGCAGTTCCGCTTCGCAGTTGGGTGGGCGCTGGAAGAAGGCTTTTTGACCGAAGGGCCGACGTACTTGGCGCTTGTCGTCATTTCGACTGTCGCTGACTTCTGGTCGTTTATGGCAATGGCGGTTATGTACGGTACTGTTGTTACTTCGAAGATGATCTTTTTGGAAGCCTGGACAGGCTACATGAACCAAGTGTTGAAGAGGTGAATTGCCAACATCGTTGTATTCTTGATTCTTGTACGTGTTTTGACTTTTACTAATTTCAGCTCCAGAGACCATGTTCCAAGCTCCGGTTTCAAACCCATTTGGCTACAACTTCAAGAACTTTTGGTCGCGCTTCGGGTCTTCAACATTGGCGCCTCCGGCGCCATCTTTGTCACGAGGCTGGCATGCATAGGTGTAGCTGTTACATGCTGGTCTGCTGTAATTATCTTGGACTTCAGTGGAAACTATCTGTTACTGTATGTCTTGGTGTACTCTGGCCTTGTTGGTACTTGCTTCCCGCCATTGGTCTACCACAGAGCCTATGGCGTGAGCGACGGCATTCAAAGAGCTAAATCGGAGCTCCTCAAACTTCGGCAGTTGCGCAGGAGCGACGTTTCGCTCGAACGAAGACTTGGAGCCATTTCGCCCAAGGGCGTCTGGGTTGGCGGCTTTCGGACGTTTGAACGCGAGTCGGATATCATTTACTTGGATTTCATCGTCAATCAAATTGTTAGCATTACAATAATGTAATGTAATGGTGGAAGATAATTCATAATTGTCTTTGGTTGAGCTGAGCTCTTTTGAAGTTCCATCGGCGTTATGAAGTCGCAAGCGGGCCGCTATATGTACAAAGTACATAATTAATTCCACGCACATACGAGAAATATGCACCCATGTTGTTGGCTCTGTATCATATTTGATGTACTTGTTAACGTCAGTAAATGTGTGCAGGAGGAGCATGCAAAAGTCTGTCTTTTCGCGAAATTACATTAAGGCGTAAGGCGCTTTTTGCAGAGAAGCTTGAAACCAGAACGAAGAGTCAGAAAAGCCCTGATTGAATCTATGGCTTTTTTGTGCATGCATTTGCTTTGGAAATATATGATTAAGAGAAAGCTTCCCAACGTTACATACTTTGTTGTTTCAAAGGCGAAACCGAGGAGCCACAGCGCATATGAAAGCTTATTAAGCTTATGCAATTTCTGCCAAACATATTCAATATCCCTCTGTACATGCATGCAAGTAATGTCTTTTCTTTCTTGAATATTCATATGTTGAGCATATTGGGGCTTTTATATGCGGCTCAAGATATAGCTTTCTCTCCAGGGACATTATTACGTGGCTTTTGTAATTCGCAATGCAATTTCGCAACCCCCTCCTCCATTCCCCCCGTACTTTGCCGAATATTGCAATATCATTATGCCCTCTTTCGTGACCTGCGGCACTTATTTTCAGCGTCTGAAATTGTTCTCTTAGAACATATAATCTTAATGTTTTTTTGCTAAATAATGGCTTTTTGGTATTCATAAATTGCATTCACTTAATTGGCGGCGCTGCACTCCTACTCCTGCGCTGCGCTCCATTACTCGCACTACCATTTCAAGGTTACATATTCGATCTTCGTCCTTGACAAGTTTCTCCGCTAGTGGCGCTGCTGCTCGCATCTCTCTTTTTTAAACCTCTCGCCCAATCGGAGGAGCGCAATAAAAAGACCTGTTGTAAACCGGGGAATTTTTGCCAAATTGTCAAGCATGGCTCGGTTTAGTTTACGACCTCTTAAAAATTTCACACATAGTTTGCTTCTCGTCGTTGAAAAATGTTACACAGAAGCTTATGGGCAATGCGAAAGATTTCGCGTTCTTGCAGCAGCTGAATTTCACACAGTTTATAGTCTTGTCATAACCGGAAACCAAAAGTTGTCGTCCAACCAACTGTTTCTTCATTTCCATTCCTTTTTACGGCTTCTCTGCGTTTAATATTGCAGTTTTAGAAGCGTTTGTTTCAAAAAGCAATGTGCTGGGGGTGGCCCACTTTTGTGGTTTCCAGTTTCCGGGAAGGCAAAGCAACAGCAAACAGTATTGCGGAAATATTGGGCTGGAATTCCCAAAGTCGAATACTGTTTTCATATTGTTTTGATGTTCAGAAACGTATATAAAATTTGGAAGCAATATTGGCCACAGCTTATATATGTTGGCTGGCCAAATTTGTATTTCTGGTTTTGGCAACAGATGCCTCGGGACAATATTTCCGCTTCCCGCCCTTCAAACAGTTGAAAAAGACGGAAACTCCAGAGTTTCATATTTTATACTTCGGAATCGAAACTGTAATGTATATATACAGCTAACGTTTGAAATTGGCGTCGGACGAGACGAAGCGACAAATTTTGTAATCCGTCCATCAGAAATCACCCAGACCTTGGGGCTATATATGGCAATCGGAAATTGCATTTGCGATTTTGTGAAGCATTCAGTTTATAAGCTGAAACGTATTTATTTTGGTTCATTTTGCCAATTTGGCGAAATTGCGGTTCCGGTGAAAGTCAAAGGAAACTCGTTCGTGAACAAATGAAATGTATATGTATGTATTGTAACGATGTGAAATATCGTTACTGTAGTTACTTTTCGGTTAAATCGATAAGGCGTTAACTTTATAACTAACGCTAGGTAATTTGCCACATTCCTTGTTTTGCTCTTGAACCGAATTGACTTGAACACATTAAACGCTGTGTTTCGAGTCCTGAGTCATGAGAGCCACAAGGTATACGACGATAGGATTAATGAGCCTTTAAAAACCCCTTCGTTACAGTATATAGTCCGTAACTGATTTTTAGTACAAGTTCTGTACAAAAGAGGCCAAAAATTTACGCACCAAAAACACATAAATTAGATTCTTTCAGAAATACAAACGTACAAACACACAAAATTCCCAAATATATATAGCTTCGTTCACTTCAATGTAAATGATAGTGATTGTCAATTTTGTGCATTTGTAAGCAATTTTATATATATTCTATTTTTTTTGTATCCGAGAATATCAAATCCAGCAGTTGAATTTGAATTTCGCGCCAAAATTTTGCGGCCCGATTTTTTCTCTGTTACCTACTAAAAGTACAAGTTATGCACCACAAAAACTGTATCTTTTCACAGTCATTTCTATTATGTATTGGGCTTCCTGACCTTCTCCTGAAGTGAACTTCGTCGTACATGCCTTGGTTGAAGGAACGCAATGAAATACCTGACATTTCAAATTCAACACGACATACAAAGCCTTCACAATGACAATGTGTGTCCCAAAATCCCTCCGGATTCGCTTCGACACTCTTCGATATTGACATACAGCGTTAGGCATGGCATACATACATATACACATGGCCTTCACTCAAACGCCGCCGACGTACCTTTCTCATATAAAATTCATTCACTTTCACTTCACTGATTGAACTATGTACTATGTACTCCCAATTTAGCAAGTCCGTACCTCTTAAATGCCGCGCACTAACTCAATTTAAATTTACCGCCAAAAGTAACTCGGAAACTGCGTGTATACTTACTTGAACAAACGCCGTCCACCGCCTCCTCCTCACTCCTCGCAACCTTCCCGCCTCCCCCGCCGCGGGGATACTCACACCTGAGGCCCTTGCCGCAGGTCCCTGTGGGCCCTCCGCAAGGCTCTCCTGCCCCCCGCGCACACAGAGGGCAGCACCCACAAAAGTCAAGCGTGAGCCCCGCAGGGCAATCAGCCTCCTTGACCACTTCGCAGTCCCCATCACACACGCACTTTTCAAAGTCCACCGCATCCTTGCTATGGTCCACTTCGTCAAGGTCCTCCCAACCGCTCCAGTCCCCCAACAACCCCCTCATGTCCTCCTGACCCTTGACCTTGGACGATGGCACCGGGTCACCTCTCCCACCCCCCACAAGAACCACTAATAGTAGCCCCACCAACACTTGGCCCTTGAAGGCCTCCATCTTGTTCAAGTTGTTCTAGACGCCCTTGGTTTCCGCGGGTACTTGGAACTGCAAAAACTTTCAGCCTTCTGACCTGTCCATTACACACACCCAAAGATCAAACCAAACCACAAGTTTCGCCAAGTTTCAGGCCGTCATTGGCCAAATCCACTACCTTTTCAGTCAGTCAGTTGCAGAAACGGCCATCACGTTAGCAACGAACCACAAAAACTAATTGAACCGCCGGACGGACAAATAATGACCTTTGTCCATTTCCGCTATTTCCTATTGGTTCCTTCCTTCAATGCTGTTTCAGCACTAATTTATTAGCAGCACTTTTCCCGGCTCTTTTATAGTCTTTTGAAATAACTATTGTCTTTGTCTCTGCGCCCTTCTTCGTCTTCTCCATTAGCAGTTAAGACAAAAGAAATCATGGATCACGTCCAACCTCGTAATTTTCAACAGCTATTTTACGCTTACTTTCTTGAACGAGACTTGGAGACACAAAATTGTACACTTCTCCTTTCACCAAAATCCCAAGCCGTACTGAAGTCCAAAAGGGAGAAAGACGTTACTTTTAGCTTTTGCTTTCTACCAGGTCGCGTCTAGCCTTCTATTCTTCTAGAGATTCTGTATGATTTTGCTACCTTTCCCTCTCCTCGTTTCCCCTTTAGACTCGTGTTGTATATCAAGCTAAAGCAGGTGTATTGGTGTATACACGATACACTCTCATTTACTTGTGATGGGAAATTTTCAAAATGGATGGAGACGGAAGCTATATCTTTTCTAATTGGTAAATACATTGCAAAATATTATGGACACCAAAAGCTGCTACAAGAGCGCCATCTATGTCTGTAGGCGCCGCGGCGGAGGAGGAACACCGTGCAGTTCAAGGTTCGTTAGTAGCCATTGAAACGTTATTACTGTATTGACAATTAGCTGCGTAGAAGTAGAAATTAGGCTCAAGATTTCTTTAGAACTCTTTGATTTTTTTTGCACTTCAAACACACTTGCAAGAGCTGCTACAAACTTGGCGAATAAAGTTAATAATCAACGATTCTTACAAAGATTTGGCTCTAGGCCTTGGGACTATAAGCAAGTGAGGCATTCCGTGGGGATTTGGATTAACGAATTGTGCAAAGATCACAAGAAACACGGATTAATTAACAAATTTTCCAGGATTTTCTAGTATTCTCTTCTAGAAATAGGAGATGTTTCTCTAATGGAAGCCTTGTTGTGTGTAGTAATTCCCTTTCATTAAATGTGGATTTCGCTCCAGCCGCAGTTCAAAGTAAGTATATATGTTTTGAGTTTGAGTAGAGTATAAATACGCATGTATACAAAGTTCCAAAGCTGGAAAGGTGTGTATATTCTGCGGCTATAGGTAAAAGGCATTAGAAATTCAAGAACCTTGTGTAAATTTTATAGTTTCTGCTATAGAATCCAGCGAGCGTATAGCCAGCAGATACCTATTTCGCTAATGCTAACACTCATTAAAGACTAATGGTTTTGTATCAGATATATTCAGTTTGTAATTTGGTAATTTCTATGGTCGAGAGAGCCATAGAGTTTCTCCGCTATAAAAGGGATGCGCATACATATACATGTTATTAAAGTTGGATTTTAATCGTGTTTACGTTTCCTCCCAAGCTCCAGGCACTTGGTTCAGCAGGTTGCATAAATTTTCTATGAATTCTATAAATTATACAAGAGAGCTAATGGATGTTGCTAATTTTCTATTGCGTCAATGTGAAATACATAGTATAGCTCGTTTTGCAAAAAAGCAAGGCCTGCATCGTCGTGCTTGATTTTATAGGTTTCTAAAATATATAGTGAAGCTTTTGAGCAAGAACTAAATTTTTTTGTCAAAGTTCTAGAATCAGCGGCCAGAGGCCTGAAGTTTCTAGATATTTTTGGAACCTCTCACGCACTTCAGGTCTTAATTCTGGCGTAGGAACTGCGTGCGTGTGCAACTTTTGTTGCTCAAGTGATCCAAGTTTCTCCTATTGCTTAAGCACGAGCCAAACGCACAACAATTGAGTATATAACATGGACATGGAATTCTATAAAGATATGAGAAAGCGCCATAGTTTTTTTTCTATAAGTGAGCTTCTGCAGTACAAAAGAAGTGTGTTTTCTTCTGAAATTTCTAGTTTCCCGCCAAGAGCTTTGAAACCACGTTCAATCGAAAGTCAATTGAATTCTAAAAAAGAGGGAAAATCCTCTTAGTATAGATGAAGAAGTCATTAGAAGTAATTTCAATAAAACTAGCAAAACATTATTACAATTCTATAAATATATATAGTAACGGTTTTAATTTGATTCCAATTCCTCTGTATTACTTTATAGTTCAGGAAATCTTGTAATAAAATAAGAGTAGCCAAACAGTTCCGTGTTTTTCCAATAGACGCCATTTGAGCTTTGAATTGAAAATCGAACTGCGCCATCTTCTTTATAGAATCCTAGAAACTTGGAGAGAAGTTCAAAAAGGCAAAGATTCTCGACCACTTCGTCTACGGATACAGTAGTAATAATACAACAAGTTGCCTTCAATTTCCATACTAAATTGCTTCATTCCCCTTTATTGAATGTTGTTCAATTCCATTTCAATAATCCCAAGACATGCCGAAACGTCGGAACGATTTAGCGTCAAGTAGGTTGTTGAAATTCGCTACTTTCTTCGCTATCGTTAGCCGCTGAATGGTGTATTTTGTATATGTATTTCCTCCACTTTCTCCAGGTTATTTCACCTTTGCCGCCTTAAATTTCCGTTTCCGCTTTCTCCCCCCCCCTCCGTATTTTATTACTTACTG
>JAQGBJ010003511.1:0-12549 GCA_034698345.1 Sphaeridia pumilis | reverse complement strand
CACCCAAATTGTGGCCTGCAAATCGGGAACCTTCAACCGCCGGAACAACCACGGATTCTTCCGTTGTCTCAGAAACATGCGAAAGTTCTGAGATTTGACAGGACATAAAGTCATAGCAAAAACAGTCTTTTTGGTTCGGTACGACCCAGGTGAAGTAAGCTTTTTTGTTATAACGTCGTCAAAACTCTCCGCATTCACTGATTTTCTTTTCCACACGTCATGAGTATCTTGAACAAACACGCTTCGGTGTCTTCGCTCTTACGTCCATCCCAGCAATGACGTATCTGGCGCCGTACTGAGGCAAGGTTGTCAAGCCTTCGGGGTACATGCATCTAGTGAAAGCTGGGTTGCCAGCTGGATTATGCTGCTCAGTCGTTTGATAGGAGTGATCAAAGTTGTCGGTTCAGTGTTGCTGAAAAATGGGGAACATTGCCAGATGCCTGAACAACTCTAGCGAAGGTTGTAATGCAGAGCTGGTAGTGGTAAACGTCGGTGACAGTTTCCAGCTGATGTTGATGACTACGAAGAATGTTAAGTCGCTGGAAGAGCTTACATTTCTTCACGATGAATCGAGGCGCATTCGGGCCAAAGACGAGCGAAGCAGGGTAACAAATTCAGGGGAGGATATATTCGTTTTGAAAATTGAAGGAATCAGAGACAGAAGAAATTAAAAGTCGGGTTCATCGGGAAAGCCTACGAGAAGATCATATTGAATAGTGAACAGCGGTCAAGATTAGAAGCTCGATTTGTAAGCTGACCCTTCTTCTGATTTACATGGTTGTCTGTGTCAGCCTCATTTGATTATACTTCAGAATCCAACTTTCGATCCATGGGATCCATCCGTTCCCCTTGGTACTCCAAAAAAGTTCATTTTTCCTGCCCTCAAGACACGCTTCGATTGCAATGAATATGCATCGTAATTGGACTACAGTAAGCTGAAAAGTTCAATGAAGTGACTTGAATTCATGATTTTTTTATGCGGAGTGTATTGTCGAAGTGGGGGCTAAAGACTTAAGGCACAAAGCGGCATCCATGAAGCTCTATTTTAATCGTCTGAACCCAACAGAGACTGCAAGCATGGGGAATATTGCCCGGAGGTTCCGACGAAAAACATATGAAGGCTACGGGAAGAACATAGAAGAAGAGTTGTACTCTGAGATGGCAATGTCGAAGCGCACTATCAACCGAACCCTATTTAAATCCTCCGAAACTGAAGGCCGTAGCCTAGCACTGCTTTCCCGAGACTCAGTTTCAAACTCCTGCCCATGATGCCCTGGAAGACGCACGAACGAGTGCTAGAATTTTCGTAGAACGTAACGCCAATGAGTCCTTCAGCATGACAAAGTAAACCAGGAACCATCAAACCAAATTTAAACTCTTCGAGATGAGAAAAATGTGAAGCCAAAGAAGCAAAAGACTGGGTGCAACGGGAGCTTGAGCGATTTCGACTTTAACTAACTATGAGTGAATGCTATACTCGATTTTTGTAATCTATTTATTTTTTTTGTGGAAAAAATTGTCCTGAATCGGCAACTCGGCTTACCGGCATACATTACAATTCTATTCAAACGTCAAGATCATTCAAAGCTTGTAGAACATCAGGTTCCAAAAACAGAGGTTCCACCCTTGCGGATCATTTTTCAATCAGAACAGAGTCAGGTGGATTAGGCCCCGACGCAACCTCATTCTTGAATACAAGCTCTTCAGAAATAGTCTCCGTTACACTTGTAACATCATCATCAGATCCATCTCTGAGATACTGCTGGAAGAACTGCGTGAGCAGAACCGATTTATCGAGCAGCCACCTTTTCTTTCGAGATGAAATATTGATTATCAGCAAACCTGGATTCCATGCTGCTTCCTCATATATTCCGCAGTGACAGGATACCCATTGATGAGGTTGATTTTCCTAGTTGTGGCCAGAACATGCCAAGCTGCTTCAAAATTCCGATATCAATCGGTCAATCAATCATCAATCGGTTCGTTATCAATAGGTCAATCCATTCAAGAAATAATCTTGTTACCGACAGACGGACGGACGGTCGGACCGAGTAGATCCATAAGGTAGCTAAAGCTACCTAATAACCATGGCCTCCTAGAACGCCGTCCGGAAATAAGAACGACTGGTGATACGTTTTCTTCTGCCAGCCTTTGCTGGAAGTTGACCAGAAAATTGGTCGATTGTCCGGTCAGTAGGAGCCAATTGAAACCATGTCCGGCATCACTCATTACAGAAATCGGAATCGAAACGCGTGAGCTCTGTCATGCTTTGCGTGTAATATATTTATCAACAGCTCAAGTACGAGTCGCGTTTTAGCTTGCTTTGTATGTATGTATGTATTAGTTTATTTCGCTTATACACCTGACTAAAGCAGGTGTCTGCAAAAAGGTTCGATTACAGCGTTTTTTGTTTTAGACAGTGGTTAGATTATACTACAAGAGACTTTAAACTCATGCTTTAAATAGCTTGGTATGTTAAAGGATTGCTTCATTCGGTCTTATTTTATGAGCTGACTAAAAGGTCTACCGGATGTTCATAGCAAACTATTCTTGAGCTCGCTAACGCCAAATGTTATCGGTCAGAGCATGAGCAACGTCAATCAATACTGGACGTTATCAGCAGAATAGAAATGCCTTCTGCAAAAGGTATAACAACATTCTTTCGACAGCTTGTAACGTAGCGCAGCATTGCCGTACAAGCGACGCACCAACCGACCCGAGTAAGACAAAGTCTGTAAGTTGTGAACGTAGGATAAGTCGTTGACTCTGATTCCAACAGCGACGATCTGCTGACGTTTTAGAAACTCGATGTTGTACGTGCCGACTGTGACGGCCTCTGAAGTGCGCTAGGTTGTTGAGGTATTCGTAGGACTTGGACGATTAGGAAAAAATTTTCCTTGAAGTAGGGACCAAGAGTTTGTTGGTGTCTACGAAGTATTTGCTGATTTTTACGAGCTTAGTCGGTGGTAGGGGTACCTTTGTTTTTGTTGAACAGATGTTGAGGCTCGAGCGTACGGCTTGTTGTTTGGCTGAGGTTATCTGTTGGGGCTGCGCTAATTTGCCGATGTCAGCGACATGTTTCAGTTTGAAGACCCTAGGTAGCACCAAATTAATTTAAAAAAATTACTTTTAGGACGATGAAGGTTGAAGTGATTGGAAAGGAATCGGCATGCATACGAAACAGTGACTTTGATCTAATCTATTTTAAACAATGAACTGAACTTGGAAAATGTAAAACCGAATCTCATATACTCGCGTGTGTGATAACAGAAGTTTAAAGTCCTTAAAAATGAACTTAATTAAAACCTGAACTTTAACATTGTTTCTTGAAACCTGAAAGCATTTGCTTACCGAAATTTGTTCTGGCTTTGAAACTAGCTATCTAATAATACACGGTAATTCCGAGTGCTTATATATACCACTTTACAGAAATAACTCATTCCAACGCATTTTACAAAACTGAATAAAAAACTGGAGAAAACTGAACGAAATTGTGAGAAATCAGCTTGAATTAGAAGAAAGCTTTTGGCTGCACGCTAGATTTCTCCAGAAATGGAAGCTGAATCTAGCTCTAGCTTCGACTCTTGTATTGTATGGTTATTAAATAGACCTTTTTGTTTTACCAACATGTATGATAACCTGCTCATTACCAGACGTTTGTTTACCAGCTAGACCTAAACTACTGCCACTGACTGTGGGAAGTGAAGTGAATTCGAGTTTAGCTTTCTCAATAAAAGGTAACGTTTTTACAATAGGCCATCTATCATAAATGTTTCCCCGTTCGTCAAGAAGTTTCAACCTATGCGTACCAGTTATCTCTATTACGGCAAAGTGAACAACGTGTTTTGGAAGTAAACTCCTAGCAATCCCTTTTTTATTGGATGATCGAGCGACATTGTGAATCCTTACTTTATCACCAATTTTGAACAAGTAGTGTATTCTTGCAGCATTGTAAGTTTTGGTAATTGCTTATTGATCAGCTTGTTTGTTGTTTTTGACACAACTGAATAGCTGATTTCGATTTTTTCCCGATAAAGGATGTAGTCTGAACGACTCATTGGTTCAACTTGAGACAGTTGTAAAAGCTTATTGTCTAGCTACTCCTGGATTCAATTGATTAGGTGAGACTTTCATAGTTCTGTTCACGAAGTTATTTGAACAAAATCGAAAATCTTGCAAAAAATACGACCAAGTTCCAAGTTAGACCAGCAAAAACTCTAAGCTAGGTTTATCTTTCAGTGAGATTGGCTTGAGGATGATAAGTTGCTATTGAAAGCAAAGTTGTACCCCAGCGATAGCAGGCGTTTTTCATTGCATTCGAAAGAAAGTACTTGGCGTTCTCAAATGCTAATCTTTTTGGGGAAACAGACCCTTTGAACAGTGATTCTAAAAATATAACTGTTTCCAGACTCAAGCTTACGCATTGTCTTCATTCTAACAAAGTGTGAAAATTTGAAGACCGAAACTCACCAACTGCATCTACGTGAACAAATTCAAAGATGTTGTGTTTGTGCCCATCAGTACCTAGCCTATATAGATAGAAATACGTCTGTGTTTGACCAATTGAAAATCTTTGCACGGCTGAACATAACGTTTTGATAATGGATCTCACCTGTGGAACGAAATATTTTTACCTAATCTTCTTGTATGTTTTGTGTACACCAGGATGACCAAGTAACGCAGATTCGTGGTATCGCTTAAAAAGCTTTGTCACGAGTGCTAACGGAATGACTATCTTCAACAAGACATGTTTCAACGTTTTCCGATCCTTTGTCAGCAATAATTGTGTGTTGCAAAAGCGAACTGATCTTGACAGGTACATCATCCCGAAGTCGAAACTTCTTCATTTTCTCGTCATCTCGTATTACCAGATCGAGTAACTTCTTTCAAAAGGGATCATCAGCCTGAGCTTGCATGACTTTATGTTTACTGTGGTTTGGACTTTTTCCATGTTTGACTGAGAAACAGATACAAGCATCTTCAAGATTTAGTCCAGCATCACCACAGGGATCTCTGTTTCCATTGCGTTTCTAGTGAATTTTTCACACCATCACACCTCAAATCGACATGTACATCATATAATTTTCTCAACACGGCAGACACGTGATTGAAAGCATGAGAGCATATATAACCTTGCTTGATATTCCGAATTAAAATATTATGACACGCTATTTTCGCCATTAACTTTCAGCTTTAAAACCAATATATACATGCAATTTAATTTCACAAAACTATCACCATATCGGCTCGTCAGCGTTGGTTTTACATTAATCCTTATACACACACAACTGTTGGAATTTCTCCACATGAATATTTTGGCAAGAGGCTTTTTCTATTGAATGATCCCTGTGCGTATTCTTCAAATTTTCTCTTTCTCTCTTCTAGCATTGTACAATTCAAATAAAGTCATCACCATCATTTCGTACTTCGTACACAAAAACTTTCGCCTACGACCATCCAAAGTTTGATTCGAGTTCAAAGTATAAAGTTTACAAACAGATCGAACGTCGTCTTCCTTTCTTCCTGATCAGACATTAAAACTACTGCTGGCGTCGAGCGATTCGCGGAAAAATTTTATCCGTTGCATAGCAACAAAAAATATTAGCTTTGAAGCTGGAATCGGGAAAATGGGTCGAGCTTTTATGAAACCGCAATAGGTTTTACCAGGTATCTCAGATTCGTCTGAAACTTCCGAGGCTGCTCAGGAGGGTTCATTTGTATACTATAGCGGCGCGAATTTTTTAAATGTACTCAAGACGTACCGCAATTGGGCCTGGAAACGACCGAACGGGCTGCGAGCTATGAAGTCATATAGCTTCTGATAGGTATGAAGTTAAAAAACGTGCGACCCACCAAAAATCGTCAAAAATGCAGCTTTATGTGGTACAGAATCCAGAATCACCGTAGAGGGCGCTGCCATAGAATCCAGGAGGCTTTTAGACATCCAGGGGGCGCTAGCGGCCATACTCGTTTGCCTTTACCCCAAAAAAGTTGAACTATCGATTTTTAAATGAAAAATAACCTAGTCGTGAAGTTTAAAAAAAACAATTACCGCGCAGTTCTCTCACATACTCAAAAAAACCCGAAGATTTGCAGAAACAAGAGTCCAAATGATTGCACCAAAATGTTGTTGGGCAAGCCGGAAATGAACCACGTTCGAATGTGCTGCAACTGCTGCCAGGATAGAGAATCAAAGTTTCACATGTATCGATGTTGTTGAGTTCAGCGCTTTCTAGTCTATAAAATCCATGCAACATCTCAAACCTAACTTGAACCCAGATCCACTGCACGGAACATGCAGCCGACTTCAGATGCAACCGACAATACAAACAATGGTTCACGGATCACTGAATATAATACGTATATGTCAGTCATTAAGTCATTGATGTCGAAAATCCTTAATTTCAGTGAGAGTTTATTGAAAATTATTTTGATCAAGCATAATTGCCATGATGAATTTTTCATAATTCTTCCTAACTAACTTAGTGATTACTTAGCCAAAGTCACAGATTCGAAATTAGGAAAAAACTTCATCTTCAATCTCTTCCTCCAACGCACCTAACTCACTAGAATCTTCTACTTCTGAAGAATCTCCACTTTTATCTTTCAGATTATATTTAGAATCTGTACTTCTGTGTTGCTGCAAAAAAATTCTTACAAGTTTAAAAACATTAATTAAATTCAAAGGAGGACCGTTGATCTTAACAGAAATAATATTGTTCAGCATCTCATTCGACATCAAACTACGATATTTTGACTTATACATGGTCATGTAGGAGAAAACACGTTCTGCGTCGGAAGATCCAATAGGAATTACGAGCAATTTTAGAATAAAATCATACAAGCTAGAAGCTGGATTCATTGACAACATAGCAGTTAAAGTCTTGGAGATACAGCTAGATTCCTTTTTCAGTGTGTAATAATTATTCCTCAGTAACAACAAATACTCGGCTTCAAGTGCCTTAGACTGAACCGAGCTATATCCCAGATATTTTGCCACCTCAGTAAAACTTTCGCTGAAACCTGCTGGAGCGGTCAAAGTGGGGGGATTTTTTGACATATCCATGGAATATTTAGTCACATCAAGAACTTCAAACGATCTTAGAAGATTCATTGGAAAGTTAAGATGTACCTGGAGCACTAACTCATCAATTACTAAAGGCTTTAAAGTTCCTAATTTATTTTCGCCCGCTACAAGTTTGACGCCCGAGCAAACTGGACTAGCACAGTCTTCAACGTTATGTAAGTTGCAGGTTCCTATTCCACACACACCTTCACATTTACACTGATCTAGAAACTTGGTCAAGTGCGGACCCGCTACAAACTTGAGGTTAAGTAGTGACTCTATCATTGATTCAATGCCCCAAAATAAATCTACCATAGGGATGTCTCGCTCTTGAAACTTGAGACTTGTCTTGTTGAAGACGCTCAAAATGTCAAGTTGTTCTCGAAGAGAAAGAGCAACAAATCTATCTGTAAGGAAATTATGTAAACTTATTATTTTGGCTTTAGTTTTTGCAGTTTCTTCGGAGTCACTTTGAAGTTTCTGGAGAGATGTAATCGCCGGCACAAAATTATTCACGATAGCTTCACTGACTTCGAAGTGGGACGCGGCCCACCTAATGTCCAAATAATTTTTGAATCTATAGCAGTTCACACCTGACTCCAGACACACCTGCCTAAATACACCATATCGCTTAGAGCCCTTACTATTAAAAAACACGTACAATTGGTTGGAACGTACAATGGAACTGTAGTAAGCACGCAACAAGTGCTATGTTTGACACATCCGTACTGCTATCCACGACTACAGAAAATGGAGTATACGAAGACACAAGACTTCAAAGTTTCTTCTCTGAACACGTCACTCAATGAAGTTGCTACTAGTCCAACGGCGTTCGGATTCCGATGCAATACACCCATTTCCGTATTTGTTTTCTCAAGTGCTTCAACAAGGTTTCTGTGGGAACTGAAGGATATCCCGGACTTAATCTCTGCGTAGGCAAGGGCCACCACTCTCATAGTTGGCTTGTAGAATTCGTACACCTTGCTCTGAAATTTTTCTATCAGTTCCAGTTTCATGTCCATGGTAGCTATTTGTCTTTCAGCGTCAAGGGAAACAGCAGCGAGACGATGTAACTGAGTATCGGCATGGCGTTTGAGATGCTCATCGTTACGCCTTGCTTCCGTTGAAGCTGTCAATCCTTCTTGAGTTGCCAACGCTGGGCGCCGGTGGAAGTCTGGTCTGATTTGAGTTTCAAGAAATAGTTCACATGCTGAACAGTGGAGTTGGCAGGTCCTTCCAGTTGGTTCAAGTATTAACCAGGGTTGAACGCTGCTGTCTGTGAGAATTTTGCCGTTGTTACTAAAATATTTTTTACAACGTTCAATAGCAGCGTCATTGTTGCCTCTTCTCAAATTTTGCAAGCTCTTTGTCCAGTTTGTTCGAAGGCGACGATTCTCCAATTCAGTTGGGTCTGCGGTTTTCTCGGTTGTTTTTTTCGCATTTCAGCAAGTTCTCAAACGCTTTCAGAGCTTCAGCTTCAGTCCGTCCGCCTTCATTTTGAACGAATCCAGCGTTGCAATCAAAAGCATCTACTGCAAATCCTCTGCAGTCATTGTCTTTCCCCGGTGTCGGCTGCCCATGGTAAAAGTTCGAATACTGGAAAGGTTTGGGCTCGGAGCACAAATTTGAAGAATATTTTCGCATTCCCGATACAGCTGCAGTGTGAAAGAAGGACCCTGGATGCATGTTCGATAGCCGGGTTAGAAATTCCGTAGCATCTTGTCCCGTTTGTTTACGAGGATGCTGGAAACACGCGAGCACACAGTCAACTGTTGTTTGAAGAACCGCCTGCATAAGGTTGCTTCCGACTTCAAATCTTGCGGGTGTTCCTCTATTGTCTTCGTTTTTCACGTCACTCAATATCGGTTGTTGGAGATTGGACGATCGTTGCAGAATAAATAGATACGATGTTTTTGCTTGGAAGCGGAATTCATGGGCTGTTGGCACGGCCTTGACGTTGTCGTCGTTGATCTTCTCGGGGACTTGAAATTCTTGGAGGTTCCTACCAAGTACCCAGTATGCCATTTCGGGTTCGAACCTGAATGATTGCTGACCAAGATTAGCGCTTAGTATGATTTGAGCAGGTTCAGTGGTGTCCACAATGATGAGCTTATGATCCTTCAGTGCACTCGTGTCCTTCCTGCTGCGCTTTATAGACCCACTGAACTTCTTAAATTCCACGAAGAAAGACGAATCGTAGAAGAGCAGCTCACTGATACCAATCACAGCTCCCTAGAACCAATCGCAAAATTCTTCAATGTTGCAAAACTTTTAGTTATGGAGATTTTTTAATAAATATTAAATAGTATTTACCCCTTCTGTGGGGCTCCGCTTCAGTCGCTCAAACTCACGAACTTCGAGTTCATCCTAAACGGAAAGATCTAATATTTATACATTGCAAATCTAGGAGCTGAAATAGTCTGATAATTGAATTCAGCGTACCTGGTTGAGGTTCCTCAGAATCGTAATCATCAGCCACAAAACAACAAAGCAAATACAGTAGCGAAGCTTCATGATCGTAACTAAAATTTTCATGTGATTCCAAATTATCTTTTGATAGTACAGTATGAATTGTTTCCAAACTTCAATCAAATGTTTGCTCACAAGACTTGTAATTTTTTCTGTTGATGGTTCGAACTGGTCGTGGGAATTTAACGTGCTGATGTCCCCCAAAATAGACGCTAAAGTTCTCGCATTGTTTACGAGTTCTCACATCCAGACGAGACCCCTTTATAGTGGCCCTGGATGCCCTAGTACGAAGGGTTGCTCCTTCAAATGCTGCTCATCTCCTTGAAAATGCTGCTCACCTCGGGCTTGGTATTCTAGTGAGAGGTTGTCTTTTACTGACGGACCATTTACTGAGCCTGCGCGTCAGTGTCCAGCAAGAAGAAGCCGTGTGCCGTAATTAAAGACAGTTTCAAGTGAGAATTCTCTGGTTGAATCCTCATCTACTGGACTTGCTCTTTCTAGTCCCTTTATAGCGGTCTTCACTTCAACGGCATTCTATTGTCAGTCATCCATTTGCCAACACAAAAACAAGTAAGCAGCCGCAACTTATGGTTAAAAAGTTCGCAAACATCGCAGTGTTATAGCCTTTACAGGTCAAACAGTATAAATATCCAAAATGCCGCGTATCCTGTCAGGAGCTATTTTGGTTGCTGCAATTGTGGTAAGTCGAATAGTTTTTGTATATCTCCAATTTTCACAAATTCAATGCACTATGAGCTAAAATGTATTTGATTTATAGGCAACCGGGGCCCTGTCTTACGACCGGATTTGCGTGCCTGTGCGGGATGAATCTGATGAGTTTTTCACGCTCTACAACCATGGACGTTCCACCTGTGTGAGCTTCGTAACCAACTACAAAGACATCCGAACGCGCCAACTCCGTTCAACAAGCCGAGATGTGATGACTATTACTAGTTCCAGGGATCTATTCAAAATGCTCAACTTGGGCGCTCAAGCGGAAGCATCCCTCATGATGGAAATCATTTCCGGAAGATTTGATGGCGTACTTGGATTCAAGAAGTACCAATCAACTCGGCAGCAAAAAAGTAAAGTTGTGGTGCACTTTAAGAAAGATCTCGAACTCGAATACGTTCCTCCTTGTGGACCTGATGTGATCGAACACGGAAACTTCGAATTGCTAAACTTTGAGAAGCATCCACTTGGCTCGAATTATGTTACCAGTAAGCGGAAAGGTGTGTTGGTGATGATTGTGATCGAGGTTCTCAGCTTGAATGGCACGAGTTCAAAGTATTTTGGCGGTGGACTAGAGCTTGGTGTGTCAGGCTTGATGTCGGGAATTCTTGGCGGAAAGATCAGTGGAAATGGAAGCATAAGGAAATCTTGGTTTCATGTATTTGTAGAGTGTGAAAAGACGAAAAGTCTTGATAATTGCAATAGCATTACTAGTTTATCTCATGAACATTGGAACAAAATGTTAGACACTCTAGATGATTCTAAATGTAACGAGTTGTTCAGAGTAGCAGAATCTATCGCTCTCAAACTATTGTGAGCAGAATTTATATTGGAGAGGTGAAAACCTATAACCAATAAACTCATTCATTCATTCAGTGGAAATGGATCCAAAGTTAACAGCTTCGACCTCAAGATGACAGAAGTATCAGTCGAAATCTTCACAATTGGTAACTTCCTGCTGCGCAAACCCGTTCCGACTAATTTAATCGAGATTAATGAATACATACGTACAGAGTTTCCTTATTTTGAAAATCTGACTTCTGGAGGAGAAGATCTTGAGTATTGTTTAACTGACATTCGAGTTCTGAGCCAATGCAAAGTCCATCCTGTAAAAGATTTCTATACACCAGTATTTCGTCGGGAGCATTCAGTTATTATGAAGTCATTGATAGACCAAATCAATAATAACGCTAAAGAATCCGAAGGCTTCCACTCCAGAATTCAAAGTATGAAAAACTGTTTTCCTCCCAGCGTTTCAAGGAGTTTGAACGAAAGTTACAGCCAGTACAGCTTATTCAGGGCCAAAATTGAGTACAATATGACGAAAACACTTGAAAGGTATTTGTATGGGGATGTTAAGGAGGAAGATTTCCTTGTTCTATTAAACCATACTTACTATAACATTCGTACAGAATTGAATCAGTTTAACTCTCGCTTTGGCAGTACATCTGTTATCAGTTCGAAATATTTGTCACTGTTTGAAATTCTAGCTCAGAACAGCATACATTGCTGGTCGAATGAAATCGATACGAATGTAGTGCGATTTCTCTCTTGTGACTCGCCCTACTATTTGCTTTTCAACCGCAGTGACATGTCGACTTTTCGTTTCTCAGAAACAGCAAAAGATTTTGCTGATGAATGTACACGCTGCTCCAAGCAGTGTTTTTTTGCTGAATTGTGAAGCTAATGATGTAGATTGTCAATATTACGATACGTTGCCAGTAGCTGTGTTCTATCCAAACAATAATAGTGACAGTGATAGTGTTGTTCAACCAACTTATAACGAAATATCAATTTGTTCATTCGATGTTACTTTAGGAACTGAAGTTTGTCTCGGTAATGGTGAAACTGTAACAAAAGTGTTGTCCAAAAAAATTTTCTTCAACCCAACCGTAACAGGCCAATTTTGTGTATCAAGTCCGCATGGCCGATCTGCAAATACTGTGGATTGTTACACTAAGTTTCTGAGAATCTAATGTTTAAGTTAATCTATTATTTTTTGCTGTTTTTCATACATACGTACATATATATTTGTACTTCTAAGCTCATTTATAGAATTAGTCACAAAAATCAACCCAATTTACGTAATAATCATGATTCTGCTCGAATCGTGTTCTAAATATTGATTTTGACAATTAAAATTGTTATTGATTTTCTGACAAAACATGTTACTTTAAACAATATCATTCAACCGTATATAAGAACGTTTATTAATTGTGGCAGCAGCATCTTTTCGAGTCCGAAGAACAACAAAATTTTTAGAAAGTTTGGATAGGAGGAAG
>JAQGBJ010003510.1:0-12563 GCA_034698345.1 Sphaeridia pumilis | reverse complement strand
GGGAGACGAACAAGAACTCGGTGGGATCTGGGTCGGGTCCTTCGGACTTCTTTTCGATAACCATGTTGGCGGCTTTTTGGGCTACTTGGAATTACTTGAAAAAGCGTCTCTTGATGACTAGTGTGTGTCGAAAGCCTCGGATGAACGCACGAACACTTGGAATTGAACAGCCCTTGAGCTTCCCTACAGAGGAAGGGCAAGGATGAGAATTGAAAATTTCAAAAAAACACTTTGAGACTTAACAAGCTCCTTGGGCCTCCAACCAACCAGCGACCGCTTGGTTCTGGGCTGTTTGGTTGTAGTCGAAGCTCTAGGATGGATCCTTTGGAATTCTTCAGAAAGCTGCCGCATCCACCAGGAAGGAATCAGAAAGCTCAGCATACAACTGAACGCCACTTTTCAGACGACAATAGAGAAAGGACAATTTTGATTTACGGGGAAAGGAGAAAGGCCAACTTATAACAACTTGAGGACACAAACTCACTGCTTTCACTTTTTTAAACTTGATGAAGGAATTGAGAAAAAACAAGGGCGTGGTTACAAATTGAACTGTGTGTGTATGCTGTACTGCTGCTGATTTCTTCCTTGATGGCTGATTGCTTCCAAATTTTCCGAAATACACTACACTGGACACAGAATCGGCCGAAATTTAAAAAATACGGGGTTTTTCCAAATGCAACAAACGAGAATAAAAGGCTTTGTTATCCGAATCAGTGTAGTGTATTATGAAACAGTTGAACGAAAATGGTGTTGTCGACTTACGATCGAAAGCTGTTCTGCGAAGATTTGCAGGCCGGAGAATCCTATTTAAATGGTTTGTCGGGTGATATGTTCTTCGGTTCAGTGTAATTGGTCGGTCGGATTTCGCTCGGGGACGGGGCTTAGCAGCGTATAGCTAAAGGACAGGTTTGAGACGCCGGAACATGGCGGAGCATCCGGGTAAGATGAGGTTGGTGGCATTCGGATATGTATTCGCCGTTTGCAACAGGTTAGTACATCGAGCTTCGAGATCATCATCGCCATCATCATCCGCGTCGACATCCACTTCAGAGGGAGGTGAGCGAGAGGAATTCGGGAGTTGTAGATCGTAGTGTGGTAGAGCACGAATACCATTTTTGGGACACCCGGATCCTTGCCAAATATCGGACCCAGTTCAAAAAAGCTTACAGGGATTTAGGCCACGGATCCGTCCATGGGAATTCTATCTTTCGTTATATTCTCTCTACAACTGCATTCATATATATGTACAAAGCGCCATTCCGAAAGCGAGACATTGACGGCACCAGCTTCCTTGCACAGATTCATTCTACCAACCATAACGATATTAGTATTGCTTGTTCTTTTTCACTCATACATTTTCCCTGGGACAAATTTTTTCAGCTACGTAACCGAATTCCATTCTCGCTTGATGTACATGTACGATACAACTACATCGGCTCATATAATGTTCCTAAACCACATGCCGAGCCTCATTTAGCGCTAGCGGTTCTGTATGCAACTAAAATTTACAATAATACATTTCGGCACCCAACGTTTCACACACTTTTTCTGGCCCCGTGACCTGACAAAACAAGCCATTGCCGTCTCACAGTACGCTTAGATCCGAGAAAAACCCAAAAACGGAACTACCAACACCTAAGGAATGTCAATCTTCGCAAGACGTCGTCCCAGATTTTTTCTATACCTCAATCAATGTATTTTTGATTGAGTGAACAGTCGAGGTTTTTCCGAACGCCAGTGAATCGCATTTTGTGCCTAAACTCTCCAATAATGTCATTCCCTGCATCAACATACTTTTCCTGTATTGAGATTCTATCATATCCGGGCTATACATACTGTATGTAATTGCTTAACTTCTTAGCAAAATTTTGCATGTTTCTGAAAAGGTAGAATGTGCTGAAAGAATCAAGTCGGTCATGTAAAATACGCTGACGGAAAATATGGAGGAGAAGGAATCTCACGCTTTAAGAAATGCTGAATCCACCACACCATTTAAAATTAATAACTAACAATTCCGCAGAGAATTCGGCTGTTAGTTTCCACCTTAAAGCTTGCTGCCGAAAATAATGAGCAGTCTTTTAAGTGTCCATGAATGAAGCAAACTTGGCGTCCTCAACCCAGAGTCAAATAACACAAACGTTGATGTTTTTGCTAACTTTAGAATAGCGGGGCGTGACATCTAAGGAAAAATACATGGTGAAAACACTGCAGGCCCGTTGGACGACTCTTATTTAAGCCTTGTGAAACTTTTGTCATTTTTGCAGCAAACGTATGTAACTAAAATAGGGCGACAAAGAGCCGAAACCAAAAAGTATATTCAGCATCCAGCGCTCTTAAGCTCCAGAAATCCTAAAGCAGCGTTTTCAAATTCGCTGAATGAACCAATCTGCGTATGCGCAGAAGCGGCAGACGAACTTTCTTGGCGTCTTACACTCGAAATTAGCAAGTTGAGGAGAAATTAACGAGTTCTTTGAAAAAGACGCTGCAGACGTATCAATTTGACTAATAAAAATCACTAAGCGAAAGACTGGGTACCATATGTCAGCGCCATCATTCATACAGCGCGGTCTTGGGATGACAGGAACAACAAGCGTGTATAAATCCTATATCTAACGCCGCCTCTTACGCTACTAATTTGAAAGGTGGCGGAGGCGGGCCCATTTGCCCATGGCTGACTCAGCAATCCAGCAAATGCACATTGCACATTCGATTCCAACACCAGGTGACTTAAATTCCGATCGGAACTACGCTCTTTCCTAAGAAGTTGTTGTAAAGCTGTAATGGTACCAGGAATTTATGTGTTTCTTCATGCTCTTTTTCTAACCTTTCGTTGTTGCTTTCATCAATATAATCGTCAGAAAACATCCGGGGAACAAGCAAACAATTTCAAGGTTCCCGAAAAACCATTCGAGCTTCGCACTGGATCAAACGGAAAATTCCCATAAATTTGATTGCGGCAAGGCGATCAAAACAAGGACGGAAATTACCCGTAATACACGGCATTATTTTTCCCTCTCTGACACATTCTACGCTCGAACTTTTTTCGCCCAATTTATGACGATGTTATCATGAAATTTGCAAATCAAGTTTTTCTCTTCACCGTAAACCTACTCATCAATTACAAATCCGACCAGGTTTCATTCAAGACAGAAGAATTGAGAGCATTGAGATCATTGATTTTGATCCAACTGATAAAATTTGTCATTTGGGGTTGGTGAATTATGCATGGATGAGTGCAAGACTACTTCGATACAGAATTGACTTGACGGGAATAAATTTCCGGATAAATTCAGCACCAGATTCAAGATTCCGAAGTGTATATATTTATACGTGCTTATTGTCCCGAGACCAATGTACTCTTGAAGAAGAATGGGACGATGAGCAAAATTGTGTGTTGAGACGTTGTGAATAGAGGAATAGAGGCGGAGCGGGTAGAAGAAGATATTTAAAGACGTGTGTATCCCGAAATAAGAATTTGCTACGCTTGTTTAATGACATTCTAACATTTTACCGGTAGCCTTTTTCGGTATGGCAGCTCGGCCTTCTCTTCGCTACTTTTTGCATTGCAGCCAAACGTTTTCAGCCATCGGATGATGCAAGCAAACCTGACAACAACTTTTACTACTTTTCCTCTCCAACCCTGGCATTCTGATCAAACGTGAAACGGAGTTGGTCGAGAAAACAAGTTTAGCCATTGCCAGCATAGATACTATAATATACTCATACTTACTGGCTTTTAGATAACAACAGACTTTGTTCAAGAAGCAAAAGACAAACGAAATATATACATACATTGCTGGCTGGCAAAGTTGGAGGACTCTCGTTAATTGCGTAAAATGACCGAATTCTTTTGGCTAACATGGACACACCATCAAAACACACTTTTCGTATCCTCATGTTTATGTTAAAAGGTAAATGTGTTGATGTTTAAGACAGAAGCTGAAAATAATTTAGGAACAAACCACCTCATTGAGACTTGTTTTTATAAAGTTCTGCACCAGCCTTGGTAATGGGACGAAGACCAGCGCCTGCCAGTGCCCAAAGCATCCAACGACATTGAAACCAGGTGAAAGCATTTTTACCGGTTTAAATCTGCTTCATCTCTCCGTTCTCTGAGAAATTAAACTTTAAAAATCTTCAACAACTGAGCAAGTTTCATTTAAGAGTTTCTGTGAGTGAGCTAAAAATTCGCAAAGAATTTTCTCGGTCGGCGACGTACATGAACAGTTATACACGTCAAGTTGGCAACATGGAATTCTCAGGGAATTCGCATTCTCTGAAAGCAGTGACATGTTTTCAACGCCATGGAAATGGGCTGCAGAATATATACAAGTAACGAAAGGACGTCGGGAGACGAACCAAGCTTTGGCTTTGTTTTTACAGGCGTTGTAAAGTTATAATTGTTCGGTGATTTTCGCCATCGCCGAACTTTCAGCTGAACCTGCATCGGAAGCAACAACATGTACACTTGTTCCGCTTTTTCTTGCTGCAAATCTCACATTGTGTACTCACTCTTGTGTTCAATCACATAACGTTGAGCCACTGAATTGAGTGTTCTGAAGAAAATGCATTAGCTAGAGTACTAGCTTTCACACTTTCAGCTCACGTTACCGGAATGGAGTGGTTCGGTCGGTTCGGGAAAATGTTCACATACGGGTATTAGCATGAGAGCTGATTCATTTTTCATTCTCCCTGTTCTCCTAACGCCAAGAAAAGTAGAGAGCCGATTAACGATCGTAGGAGGAGCAATTTTAGAATTTTAAGACAGTCAATCTGTTATGCAAGCTTCGGATGAGAAAAAGTGTTGCTTGCTTGCTTATATTATTGCCTAAATATACAGTATATTGCTTACACTTTCCTCAAGGCCAAGTAAATAGCAAGGATTCTGTAATCGGATTCTTGCAAGCATTTTAGCAAATTTAAACCCTGTTGCCAATACTATGTGTCCACCTACGGCTACAACTACAATTATTGCTCAGCAAACATTTCGAGTGCCCGGGTGGTTCGTTCGAGCTGTAAATTCCTTGCGATTAGTTCAACATGGGGAACGATAGCTGAGAGTTACAAATATAAATTGTATTTTGCTTCTCAAAACTTGATATTTATGATATTTCACTAACGCATGTACCCCACACACGGAAAGGTAATATTGAACCCGTTCTATTTCAAGAGCATCTTGTCGTCCTCCGCCCAAGTCACCATTATACGTGCTAAACTCTTGCTCAATTTGCTCTGCCAACGAGTAAATCAGGCGAGAAAATTCGCAAAACTTTTGCTAAACTGCCGTATGATGAATTGCTTCAAGTAAGAGCGAGAGAGAGAGCCGGTTTCAGTTCCTCATCATGTACATACAAAGATATGGCGACGAAAAAAATTAAAAACCTGAACATGTCAGACCAAAGCTTGTTACAAGTCTTCAATTAGCAAATATACACCGCCAGGTAAACGAACTACTTTTTCCTGTTGTCTGTTCACAGGTATTTCCTGAACAGACTAACAATTCGTCCGTCTGTGCGTTTCAAAAATTTAAAGAAGGCGGAAATATACATGAGTCAATCAGTCATCTCAAATGGAGTTCAAAGGGTTTTATTAAAGGAAGGGATTAATTGCAACAAATAACACTTTCAAGATAACAGTCGCTGTTCCGTAACAACTACCGTCAATAAAAACAGTTTCTCATTGATTCTTATTAGGGCAGGAGCATTGCTATACACTGCATTTAAGCGTACCACATCAGAGGCGCCCCAGAGCGCAAGGTACCGATTCTCAAGTACCGCGCCAAGTGTTGTGAGCGCATAGTGATAACACGATAAAAAACCAATATGATAACATTGTGCAGAATACAGATGTTATATATACAGGCAGAAAAGTTCAAAGGCTACACGAGGGACCCTTTTGTTCCCAAGAGGCGCTGCGACATACATGTCAATTGTTTCACATTGTTGCGGCAATCAGCAGGTACACGCTGCGCTTCTACGCACGGAAAACAGCTGAGAGATTGTTGCGTTGCATCATATCAAGAATACACGAAGCTCATCATCAATCTGATTGTGTCTATCATTAAGAGCGCCTCAATGGATCGACCTCATCTACGCGCTTAAAGAATCCACAACAAGAGCATATAACTGCGCTATTTGAGGTTTGCCACGAAACCAATATCGTGTGCATTTTAATACGTCTATAAAACATGTACAGGAGACGAGAGGATTGATAAAAGTACATGTGATCAAAATGCCATTTCTGTGGTCAGTCAGCTCCCATGGTGTGAAACCTGGGAGCCTTTGACTACCGCTAAAGTTTAAGTGACCTTTGAGGTTATTAAAAGTTGTCTTTAACCCATTAGCCTATAATACTGCCTGGGAAACACAAGTCCACTTTGTGATTGTTGCAAAATTCCCTTCCCCATAAGCCTCTATTACAGTTGAGATGCCAAAACCTTGTTATGCAGGTGCAAGGAATGATTTACAATAGTGCAATTTTGAGTTTTTGCATGGTGCAATCATGAATTCCGCAAATGCTCCCAGGCACAATCCAAATCATCCTCAACGCCCTGAACTAGTCTTATTAATTTCACAATGCCTCCTCAAAAATCAAGTACACAGGAGTACGGAGCTGCAACAATGACATACAATTGTAAGATCCCTTGGAGCAAAATTAAGTTTTTGTAATTTCACCTGGGCGGAAACGCTACAAAAATCGTAGGTTTACCATATGCAGTTTCCAAAGAACTTGATTTACTTGGTTTGGCAAAAGGGCTGCTCCACCAAAGATGATTAGGCGCAACTTTATTTATGCACGACTCTTGCAAAAACAAGCTCTGAGTCCCTTTTTTGTCTACCTGTGTATTGATGACCAACGCGCTGACTGTGACTACAAAGTCTCGAAAAAAAAACCAGCCAAAAACTAGTCTAGTCCCAGTTAAAATTCATGTTTTTTCCAATGACTTATGGCCACGAACAAAGGTTGAAGCGAAGGAATCGCAAGGAGCAACCAAATAAATAGTGGCTGACCAAGGAGATTTGTGTCGAATTTCAATGGAAACAAGTGTTGTAAAAATGTCATTATAACATCTCATCACAGATAACTTATGGCCATCCTGACCAAAAAGAACAACTCGATAAAATTATGGCTGACCAAGCTCCCAAGAAGCTGTGAGACCTCAACACATGCTCCGCAACGTTTTGTTCAGCGGGAACAAAGTGTGTAATAGTGAAAAGGAGGACAGTAGGTGACGGAGGGCGCAACGACTATTTGCTAAAATTTACACTAGATGAGGCAACTGCAAGTTGGGAAATTCTGCTACCCGCTTTCGGATTCGGAAGATGTGGAAAGGCATCCACAATCACCATCAGCAGCAGCAGAAGCAAAGGAACGGGGACCAGACGGATCAATAAAAAGATGGGATTCGCCGGGATGCTACACACACAGTTGTGGAAGCAGGAGCAAACAATTCCATGGTAGCAAAATGCCTGGGAACGCAGCCCAACCGAAAGCACTCACAAGGGAGACGTCGATGAGCCGGAGCCCAACGCCCCACCAGCTTTCGGTCGGATCCTTTTCCGGGTTTTGCAAAAGGCACATACATATATAATAGAAGAGCATATATATATTCCGTGTATTGGGGTGATGATCATGTTGGTTGTGCTGACGGATCGTCCATCGTCGAAATAATGCCCGTGGCCGGGACGACGGGAGAAAGATCCGAGGCGAGAGATGCTCTCTTCGGAGGAGAAATCGGGGAGAAACGTGTCGTCGTCGTAGAATATTGCACAACCAACAGAAAGTACATGTGTAGAGTCCGCGACGACCGAATTTCACGTCCTTTCTGTTATTGCTTCCCTCTTCTGTGGTCCTGGGACCTGCAAAAAGCTTTTTATTATTACCGTCGTGATTATTGCTTTCTCCCTTGTCCCCGAAAATCCTGGTATGAATCATCATCATCATCAGCAAGTCTGAACCTCAGACTTGCTACTTGCATCTAAAATCCACAAGGAAGAATGGAGCTTTTTAGCGAAAGCTTCCAAGTGAAAGCAGCATCTCTTGGAGCAGCTGGAGCCTGGCGACTGGGATTTAACACATGTTTGCATGTTTAATCTGCCTTGTAATTACTTTTGGTTTGAATCAAAGGAGACTCCTCCTGCCTTATAATAAATGACTCGTCTAAATGCATCGGAATCACACAAGTTTTTGCAGCAAGATTAACCGTAAACTAGAACAAAGTTACGTGGTGAGTATGAGGGGCATGATATGATTTGAGCATATTTATATATATTTGTAGGAGGCAAAGAAAGAAAAGAGTTGTTTGTATGGTGGTTTGGTAGGGCCAAGTTGTGTTTTTAGTTACTACAACTTTTACTTGTGTGTTCCTAGGTGGCCATATGCGAATATACACACACTTTTATAACGTTTGCTCCAAGGGGAGAAGGTTTGGGATGTTGCTAGTACATGGGCTAGGCTAGGCTACGCTAGGCGTAGCACATGAAAGGTGGCTGAAATAGTAGAAAGGACGCAGGCCAACTAAGGCAAAAGGAGCGCTCAAAAATCCTGTCGCTGGCTCTGGTGTGTGCTGGGTGGGAAAGACGTACTTCTCTCTCTCTCTCTCCTATCCTACAGCATTGCGCCTTACGAGGGTTTGGTGCGGGCTCATGTGCCAGGGTCACTCTCGCCAGCAGAGAACAGGCCGCTCAGCACTCCTCCATTCTATTCTTCTCCCTCGCGTAAACACTCGGTCAAATCTCATCGACACAAAAACATCAAATTCCCTACGATTCATACACTACATTACATATACTCGAATCCTTCTTCTTCTTCTTCTCATCTAATTACAACTATTATTACAGTTTAGAGTTAAATTTACCAAGATATTATTATTATTATATTATCACAAGAAGCGGACAAGTTTTGTTTAGTCAGAGAAATGACGAGGGCGACAAGAAGCACATGATCAAAGGATCCTCGTCGTTGTTGTTGTTGTGGTCCGACTTTTGGCTTTCAAATTGTACATGTTGTAAAGCTAACCAAGAAACGTCTACTAACAAACAAACGCACACAAGAAGCTATTTTGTTGCTAGCAGCACAAGGAACGGAAACGCATCAAAGTTGTGAAAACGAAGGATATTACTTGGAGGAAAACTGTGAATCTCTGTTAAAGTGAAGACGTCTAGGAAATTCAGTGTCAAGATCTAAACCAAAGGAGGAATCCGCAAGGTGTCAAGGAGGTCAAAGGGCGAGGAAGGAGGAGAAATCAAAGGGTTAAAGGGTAAGATGAGTTTCAAGTTTTAAGTGTTGTGAGATTGTCAATTGAAAAGTTTTGTTCATTCTGATTGTGATCGTAATAATTATTATTACTGAGATGTGAATTGGTCTCGTGGGGGCTGAAAGGTCTGAAGGAGGTTATAGTTGTAAGAAGGGATTTTGCTTTTGCATGGCTTTGGCTTTTGTCTTTTTGTTTGAATTGTTATTTTGATTGCAATTGTAGTTGTGGCGGTGGCTTGTTTGGATTGTAAATGTTGATGTAAATGATTATAACATTGAATGGTTTGATGCATGCACTTATAATAGCAAGTAAAAGTGTCAGCATCGACGAAACATCAAAAGTCAAGCAAGTTTCAAAGAAGGATAACGATCGTAAGGATCGTTCTGTGAAACGGGGCCGCGAATGGAGCTGGACAATCTGGATGAGTATTTCTGTAATTTAAAAATTACTGACAAGATAAGTTACGGTAATTGGCTAAAGTACCGAGAGAGATGGGATGTTGAATGGGAGAAATTGAATGCTGAAATATGGGTATGATGACAATTTTTGTTTGATTTTACCCTTCTTCTGGAATCCAGTGTCTTTCCTTTGATGAGACTTTTGGAATTGACTTGTGCCGTCTCATCTGCCTTTCCGAGGATCGGAATTCGCAAATGAATCAAATGAACAAGTTACTATAATCAAAACTAGGGCCAGAACGGCTGCTACCATTGTACAACCGTATACTATGAAATTAGCATTGTTGCTTTCTGTAGTATAGAATATCTGTTCATATAATTGTAAATTGTCTACAAGTTGGAATAGTAGTGGTAGTAGTTGTTGTAGAAGCTACACAAGCAGTACATTGTAAAGTAAGAAGTAGTTTTGATGTTCTTATAGTTTGCAAAGTGGTTTTTGGAGCATGGATTTATCTGCGACTGACATGTTTTGTGGTCTGACCTTTTGGTGATCTGCAGCAGCATGAATTGCATCTCGTTTTGATAGATACTGTATATTGTGCATCTAGATTAGGCTGAGCAGGAGGGATTCTGTAATGTTTTTTGTATGGAGTGACCCTGCTGGAAAAGATCACATCTTGATGTTCAGATCTTGAAACGAGCCAAAAGCTTTTATCTTGACGAGAGTCGACCATCAGCAGTATACATTAGTTTAACATTGATATCCATCATCTAGTCGATCCAGTGCATGTGGAGGACGGATGCTTGGAATAAATTCAAAAGATAGACGGAAGTCCTTAATTAAGTTTCCATCATTGTTAAAGTTGGGATTGAATGTGGGGAATTTGTTAGTGAGAGTGCTAGTTTATGTAACGAGATCTGAAGAAAAAGAATATAGGAGATTATCAGTGACAAGATAGTCAAGGAATTTAAATTGTTCAACTATGGTGCATCCATTTGTACTGGCGTACGTTGGACAGAGCTTGCAGGTTTGAAAGTTGCTAAAAGTTTGTCAAGATCCTATTGCTGTAACACGTGTTCTTGATGCACGTGAGATTGTTGCATAAAAATAGCGATAGTCATCCTCTTCTTTTGTAATGTAATCTACGTTGGTTAAGTTGATGAACATTCAAAGCAGGCTGTAATGAAAGTGTTTTCTTGGGGTGTAAGATGGATTCTAATATTGCATTTGCTGGTTTTCAGCGGACCGTCAGTCTTGGTGGAGGAAACATGGCGTTCGCTGGAGCTATTCCGAGTGGAGTCGTTCCGAATGGAGACTTGATTGCTGCACCCGTGATCAAGATAGACAAGGACACCTTTTGCACAGCCACACAAGTTAGTCAAGGAGTCGAAACTCAAACAGTAAGCCACACTTCAACTTTTGACTTGTGAATTATAGAGGATGTATCTGATCAATGTTTCAATTCGTGATTTCAGCAGACTGTCACAAGCACAAACATTTACCAAGCGCCAAACGTCATCGGAATCCCCAACGGAGATTTGACTTCAGGGCAGACATTACCTGCACAGGTTGTACAAACCCAGGTTGAGAAAGACAATTCCAGTGTTGGAGTAGGAGGTCAAGCAGTTGAACAACAAACGGTGAGTTTTCCAATGAATACTTAATTGGAATTGTTCATGGTGGTTCCGTTGAAGGCGGTTGGCTTGATCATTTATTGATGCTGTAGCAAACGGAACCGGAATCAGAAGGAAGCCCGACACCATCACAACAAGGAAATAATGTGACTGCTGTAGCAGTTCCAGTGGGTGGAGCTCTGACGATTACTCAAGGAACTGGCACATCTCCAACCAGCAGTGACCCTGCGAGTCCCAAGGGACAGCCAAAAAGACTTCATGTGTCAAATATCCCCTTCCGCTTCAGAGATCCTGATCTGCGTGCTATGTTCGGTGTAAGTACTCGGTCGTAAAATTTTGGTCGCTTCGGAGCTTATCTTTATTTGATGAGCACTGTTTCACTGTTTTTTCGTATATTTGCAGCCTTATGGAGCGATCTTGGATGTTGAGATTATTTTTAATGAGCGAGGATCAAAGGTAAGGTGGAATTACAATTTTGAGTTGGTGCTGGTTTACCGCTGAAGAATCCGTCGAGAAGAACAAAATTGCTGACGTTTAGAATGGAACTTGAAATCGCTAGAATACAGTCACAGTAGACAAAAGCTATAGGGTATCCGGTTAATTGCTCAATGTAGGGAAGAGTCATGATTCATGATGCGAACATAATAAATAGTGAGGGCAGCTAGTTTTAAAACAAACATTCAACTTGAGATAACCATCGTTACATTTCAGGATATTTGCCCAAGACGAGAGGCGGCCGGGGAGCTGATAGTTTAGGTTGGTAAAAATTTTAAACGGCGTTAGCTATGCTCAATGTAACTGGATTTTGAAGCTTGGGGATATTGATGGGTGAATTTTTAGACAATCACTACTAATATTCTTCTACATCTTTGCTCAAGTCTAGTGAGACTATATGCTGGCACAAGAATTAACCGTTTGTCGGCCTCCTGTTGACAACTGTTACATTAGTTGAAAAAGTAGAATTTCATAGCTTATGAGCTACTGTCTTTTGCGGTGTTCAGATTTGTTTTGAATGCAAGGTTTGTACAAGGTGAACTGTTGATAGCTATACTGAGTGGGCAATGTCAGAAGAAGCATGAAATGAGGAATGAATTTGCATTACTATTATCCGTGTCTCGGAACATCAGAACAGAACTAATTTTAGTGTTTCCTCTGGTGAATGCTATGTACAAAGATGTCTCCGTTGGCTTTGCTTGTAGGAAGACCGAGATATCTTTTGATTGATTTGATATAAAAGCTAAAACTGGAAACACACGAGTCATGTTTCAAGGCAT
>JAQGBJ010003509.1:0-12568 GCA_034698345.1 Sphaeridia pumilis | reverse complement strand
CTGCACTCGCCGGAACGGTTTTGACGGCAACTTTTGTCGTGGTTCCTGGTTCCAACAGGTCTCGAGCTGTGGCGGAATACACAGTTCCATACGCTCCAGCGCCCAATTCGGCACCTGCGTAAGAGCAAAATGAGTGAGTTATTTGGTTGTTGCAAACTAGAGAAGCTCAAGATATGTACCGAGACAAATGGATTCCATGGGAGTTTCGAACGAATTGTTGTACGGAAGTTGGTACGCTTGAAGCGCGGCTTCGGTTTCACCCGAAACAGCGCTGCCGGTGCCAAACCTGAATTCCTCAATTTCTTGCTTGGTTAGCATTACTGTTTCCTAAACGAAACACACATTGATTTTTATATTCAAGAAATTTTTATCATTTTAAGTACTACCTGAGCTTGTTTCATTCTACGCCGGTAGTAGATGGACACTGCAACTCCCGCAAGAGCTGCAACCAGTGCTGTTGACGCAACTGCTACAAAAACTATGCTGTCGTCGGAGCCTGGCGAAGGTACAGGTATCTTTTCTGTGCGACCTTGTTCAGCTCCACTCAATATCTCTAGAATTCTACTGGTACTACTGCTGGCGCTAGTGCTGGTGCTGGTGCTGGCTGTGATGATGATGCGGCTATCATTTTTGTTGGGGTGAATTTCGATTGGTCCACAATCAACGTCAGGATCCGATTTGATGAAGTAGTCCAGACAATCGTTTGGCAAGGTTGTAACATTCTCCGTTTGACCGTTGATAAAGAAAAACGAGTTTAGCTCATTTTTTTCAGTTTCAACATCATGTTCGATCCAGTAGAGGCGCTGGCAGTAGTATTTGAAGTTGGATCTTTTGACGATTCGACCGTAGTTATACTTCTTGTATGTCATTCTTATTTGAAATTTTGCAGGATCGTTGTATTTAAAGATAGTGGCGGAACCATTTGCAGAAAGCAGAATCAGTACTTTCTGAATTTCTTCAACTAGAATAGTTACGGGACCATCAGTCAAGAAAATCGTTTTCGTTGAGTTTGTCTTGTCCAAGAACATTGCTTTGATTGTGTTGCCGGATTGCCAGAAGACAACTTTGTTTCTTGAATCAATGAGAGCGTTTTCAAGGTTTTCATGGCTGCAGTGCATCAAAGAACCGATTTTGTCTGAAGTGCTGCTCCCGACGCACCATTGCAGAGTTTCATCCTCCGCGCTCGATTGATGTGATGTCCAGTAAAAAATATCATTGTCTTCCTGATATTTGAGTTTCAGG
This sequence comes from Sphaeridia pumilis, assembly GCA_034698345.1. Lineage (NCBI taxonomy): Eukaryota > Metazoa > Arthropoda > Collembola > Symphypleona > Sminthurididae > Sphaeridia > Sphaeridia pumilis. The sequence continues at coordinate 11,326 of JAQGBJ010003509.1, read as the reverse complement.
ATATGGTGGTGAGAGACCTCCGCAATAACGCGCTGCTCATCAAAATCAGAGATGCCTTTGCAAGTGATTGTCGATTTGTCGGTGGAAAAGTTGAAAGTAGCGTAACAGTGCATAGTTAAATTAGAAGTCACCAATGCAGTCTTTGTAACCTTTAGTTCTGAAAATTCCGTTGGCAACGAAAGGTTGTGTGTTTGAGTTCGAAATTGAAGTCCTGTTGGAGATCGAAAAACAAGACCCAGTGATGTCAGGCTGCACAAATTCTTTTCTCGTCCAGCCAACGTTGTGTTGGCGAGTGGGCAAACACACTGCGGTTTCGGACCGTCCAAACAAATGTCGCTGCAATTCAGATCCTTGCAAGAAGTTTCGGTTCGGTTCAGCTCGTATTTGAAAACCTTGAAATCATGAATATCCCTTGGCTTCAGACGATCTTCGCAGGTTAGAACTAATTCTGGGGGTGTGGAAACAGGAAGTGGGATTAAAAACACTTTATAGTCGTCCCTAGTTTTTGTGAGCAGAGTTAAAGTTGAATTAAAAAATTGTAGGTGCGACCTCTTTGTATACAAAGTAGCTTCGAAGCTGGTCACAAGTTCAGTGGTTACGCTTTCGTCAGTGTAATTGAAGCGAAAAATAGAATCCTCAGTGGAAGTAACAAGCCAGTAAATAGAACCTGATTCAAAGTCCAACGTCATCGAACTGAAGGATGTTGTATCCGCGTTGGTTGCTACAGATTCGATTAGTCTTGACGGGGCCACCAGATTTGAATAGAAAATCGACCGGTGGTCAACGTTGACCCAGAAAATCAACCTCCTTCGGTGATCAATCAAAAAAGGCGTATCCTGAGGCCATAGTTCTGTGTCCGAGAATAGCAGCATTGACTTCTTGCGGTCAATTGAAGTCAAATAAACTTCACCAGGAGATTCAATATTTCTCCAGAATACATTTTCTCCGGTCGGGTCGACAAAAATTGAGCTCTTAACCCTTTTTTTAATGACTTGCAGCGAAAGCTGGACTATTGATTGGTTCACTCTGCACCGGATTTCAAGTGACCTTTTTTTAAAAGCAAACGCAATATTTTCACGCTGTACGCTGTAGCATGAAGCGTTGTATCCTGGTCCGGCATCAGCCGAGTCAAATTCAATGTTATTGTTTTCAATGATCACCTGAGTTTTGGGTAACTGCGGCCTGCCAGTCTTCTCGTTCTGGAGAAGAAAAACTTGTCTGAATTCCTTCACGGCACCTGCCTCACTAATAATTACGTACGACTGAGGGAACAAATCTGAAATTCATTTCAAATCGTATTGATTCCGTCACTTCTTAAGCAAGTCTTTTTGAGAAGTCGAGTTGATAAAGTTACCTTGCTTTAGTGTCCAGCAAGATCCTTGCACGGAAACTGGAAGATATGCCACGAATGTGCTCAGCAAGATCAGCCCGACGCCGCAAAAACCCTTCGTCATCTTGAATTTGATATTTTGCAGTACTATACCATGGATACAAAACCTGGAAATAAACTGAAAACGGACAAGGAAAACGGTCCAGTCAGCATTTGTACTCCTAGTGCTGGATGGAATCACTTAGGTTGCGAGACACATGCGCCTTTTTAACGACAAACGGGCTATAAATTACCACTTTAGTAGCTGTTTTCCTCATCTAAGCTGTCCTACTTCTTGCGGTTACCCTCAAGACGGGATACCAACAAATGTTTTCTTCTTCTGGAAATGGTTGTAATTTTATGTGATATTTGAGTGATAAAAATGGCCAGAAAAAAAGGCTCTTCGTCAGCTCACAATATTATATTGGATTTCATGGAGGACGGAACGCCCAAAACCAAAAAAGTCTAGCTTGTGAGTTTGTAATAAAGACCTCTCGGACGCGGGGTATTGTGCCGTCAGCCTGGTCGCTTGTAGCAGCTCTTACTCAACCTTCTCAAGCCCATTTGACACTTCAAAGGCTTTAGAGTCGCCTAACGAAAGTTAAGCATAAGCTTATAGAAGCTACAAACATAAAGCATATTACATCACCGACAAAAATTCGCTAAAAACTCGACGCAATAAACGGGCACTGATTTTCAATTGACTTGGTATCAATATTCTTCTAAAAAAGCGGCGAATTGTACACTGATGCATTTAACGATGATTTGTCGTTGTCATCAATTGGGGTTGCGTCCCTGGAAAATGCAGCGCTGGTGGACCGAACCGCGTTTTTTGTTTGGACAGGCCTCGTAGATTTATTCTGCCCCGTGTGTAAAGCGTTTGATGGAAGTTCGGATACAATGTGTGAGAAATGCGATACTGATACGTAGGAATAGAATGAAATCCATGTAAGGAACACCGAATTTTTGAAGCCAGCTGAGTGCAATTTTTGGTGAGTTTCTGCGTAGAATCCTTGAGATTGTGTACTTGAGCAAAGATGGCGAAGACGCAGATGCTGTACTTCGTAATCATGGCGTCGTCCAAGGACGGAGAACCGAGACGTTGCTGAAGCTGTGGAACAATTCATCAAACACAAAGGGTCAAATATGGTGTTTGGATTTAGTCGAAGTCATTTGCCGTATTATTGGACGGTATTTTCCAAGTTGATGAAGAAATCAAAATTCAAATTCGGTTATACTGGGGAATGGTCCGAAAAAAAGCAGATCTCATTTGTCGTATTTCCGGCATTTGAAACCGAGAGGTCGCTGGAAGCGCAATGGATGCTAAAAGGTTGAAGAAGGTGGCGGATTCCGGAATAATTGACTTTATCATGAAACGGGATCTAATCTAGTTTCCACCAATTAAAGTCAATCCAATGACCAAATCTATCGGATCAGAACCCAAGTTGCTTGCTTTGGAAGAAGGCGAGATAATCGTTAGCTTCTTGCTTTGGTCGCTGGGCCTTGTCATAGCCTTGGTTCAATTATCTGTTGAAGTTCATGTTGCTATTGCTTGGCTTACAAGTGGGTAGCTTCTGTAGTGCTGAAACTTCGAAGGCGCCTAGATAAATTTATCGATAATGCATCAACGCGAAGATAAAAATCTCATGTAGTTAGCCAGTGGTTTACTTCAACGCTCAGCTTTCTTCTCTTCATGATGCTGCCATAAAATAGTTTTGGACTCTCGAATCTAAACCTGATTTAGGCTGTCAAGCATTCTAATACTCTAGAGTTAAAGAATACAAGCAACAATCGGTCTTTTTGCAACGTAATATAATATTTGGATTGGTCGCATATTTTATCACAACCTCAGTTTTTAATATTAATTGTAAACTTTCAACTACATAATAAAATACAGTAGTCCTGTAAACCTTTCTAGATTCGAATCTCTATACTTGTACTTTTATCTTGAATATGCCTAATAACAAAATTCTTTCTGGCTGCTAGCAGAATGTATTATGTAACTGTCGCATATCCATTCATGAACACTCAAATATTCAACTTTTAACAGGTAAAAACTCCAGTACAATTAAAATAAAAAATTATAGTAAATGAAAATCAGGCTATTGTTGTCCCAAATTGCAACAATAAAATTCCCTAAATTCTTGAAGTCACTAAATCACGGTATCACAACAATAAGCCTACACAACCCTGAACGTATTCAACATCAATCCACGTTCAATCTCACTATCGAAATCAAAAGCTAATTCCAACACATTTCGTCCGTACTGATCCTTGCGAATTTTTGTAACTGTAGCCACCACGTTCTTTCCATTCCCAAGCTTCTCCTGTAATTTCTGCGAGAGCTCCTTGAGTCGTTGTTCAGGGGTTCCATCCATGGATGCAATAAAGTCGTTAGCAACTGTAAATGCCCAAAATCCCAAGTCAATATTTTTTAAACGAACAGTACATTTAATTACATAACCCTTGTGCATCCAAAACTTACTTTTCCACTCCGCCAATGCTATTTGAGGTCCCAGGTTGCTCAACAACGGCCAAGGATTCCTGACCTGAATAATTGCTGTCGCAAGGCCACAGCTGACGGTTCCATAGTCCAAAACCAATACTTCGTACATGAACTGCTGCTGATGTCCTTGTCCATGGTACTGCTGACGTCCACAAATTCTAGCCCTTCGAAATTCTCCCTTGACAAGCTCCACAATACAAAATTCGCCATCCCTCAGTCCCAGCTGCTTAAAATCCCGCTCATCCGCAATAAACGGAATATCCGCACAGTACTCTCGAATCTCTCTCTCGATTCTTTCAAATTTGGAGTTGGTCAGCACCGGTCGAACTCTGAATTTTTGGCTATGGACAAACTGGCCATCGTCGAACGGAACATTAACCGCGATCCGTTGTCCAACTTCGACTTTGAGCGTTTTCAACGGATTATCCTTGGAAAGCGGAGTCCATTCAGCAGATACCAGATCCATCGGCATGCTCCAAATCAACTGGCCCAAGAGTATCCTGGGATCCGGAATAGTCCAATCCAAAGTGCCATCAATAGCCGTCGCTACTTGTTTGTCGATCAGAATTTTGTTGAAGATCTCCTGTTGTCCATCACTTCCTTCGTAGTGAACCAGTACTTTTGGAGGCCCGCTCAACGGAATTTCGGTGATGGTGAGAGTGACCGGGCTGGTCATACTTCGAACAAAAGTGTTGAGTCTCTCAGGTGCTATGCGGATTGCAAGAATATTGTGAAGTCTGAAGACTGTGTACGTTGGTGGAGCCACATCCAAAAATGGGGATACAAGTTCAGCTTTCACTAGTTCAGACATTTTGGTACTGGTCTGACCTCCAAAATCGATCCATTCCACTTTTGCTTCTTCTTCTTCAAGTCCAATATCTTCAAGCAGTTTGCATCGTTCCAACTTTTCAGTTTCTGGATGTCTTGCCACGTACTTTTCATCCTTCTTTCTGGATCCATCCGATGACTGTTGAGATTTGAGACGTTCAAATCCACCAGCTTCAGCTTCGTCAAGACACTTCAGTATAGCTTTGAGCATTGGAAGTCCCAACTTGACTCCGATTCTAGCTCCAGGAAATATGGTATTGACGTAGCAACCTTCAATCTTGTCTCCCTCGGTCTTTTCTGGTATCTGGTCGAAAGGAATAGTGCAGCATTGCATGGCGATGTAGTCGTTGAGCGTATATCCGAGACCAACTTTGATCAGGTCGACTTCAGGTGGGCTGGTCGAAGTGGGAATTTTCTTGACTCTCATAATAAACTCCTTGCCAAAATGCATCAGAGTGCTTTCAAACACCTTTCCAAGCCTTCCAGTATTTTCAAAAGCTTCCAGTCCAGCCAGCTTGATGGTAAACACTTGAGGAGGCATCGGTTTGAACTGGGACTCCAAAGGGTAGATCTCGTGCCTGCAGAACCGAGCAGTTTCGCCAATGTCGATCAAGAGTCCTTCGTAGCTTTCCAGCATCATGTCGTGGACGTAGCCGCTGTTTTCAATCTTTTTCTGTATTTGAACTCTGAAGAACTTTTGGTCGGTGTGACAGCCAAATCTGTAGTAGTCGTGAAGGACAACGAGGGAGCCTGGAGAAGTGTCGAAGTTGGTGTCGTCGTATGCCGATGGTGTGTCGATCACTAAGCCTTTTTTGTGGTCATACAGAATTTGGTGGCGACGTTCGTTGTACCATTGGTTCATGTCGTCGATGACTTTCTTTCTTCGGGATTCAACGTCGTACTTTTTTCGGCTCATGATTATAACTTTGAGGCGGTTTGTTATCAGATCAAGTTTGGAGGATTTTGGCGTTGAAGCTACTTTGATGACGACGTCTTCTGACATCATCTCGGTCCAGTTAAATTGAGTCATTTGGAAGGCCATGGTGTTTCTGAAAAAGCACAAAGATAAACCAGTAATTAAAAGGTCACATACGGTAGTATTTCATGGAATCTGAAAAAAATGAAGCTGAACAATTTTGTTCCTTACCTTTCTCGACAATAATTTTTTGAAGTAATTCCTTTTGTGAATCTCACTAGAAACCCAAGTTCAGAAGCGATATTGTATTGTAATTTGTTACGTTTGTGCCGAAATGGACAATTTTCCAACAAGCAAAAGAGAATTTACTGATTTCTAATGATCAGAAACTAACGAGAACGAGCTACGTTAGAATTGTCTTTTCGCTGTCAACGACTAAAAGCAAATGCTCCATTTTAAGAAGATTGTGACAGTTGCTTCCAGTTTCCAGCTTCTGACTGGCAGTCGAGAGGCAATTTTGTGGAGATGACCAACGTGCAAACGAACGAGGGGACTTCGGGGGATTGTTGCTAGCCAAGGGAAGATTTCCAAGCTTACTCGAGATCGTGGGGGCGACGCATAAATTATACAACCGTTACAATTACAGCCAAGGGTTTCTAAGCATTACAAAAATTATCGTCCCCACGTGGGCTCAAACCAGCCAACTCTCGACTTTCTCGAGTAACAACCGAACGTTGGAGCCAGTTTTGTGGTCAAATATGTAATTATTATGCATCAATAAATTTCTCAATTGCTATTTTTGCAACCTATGGCCGTTAAACTGGACGCTTTTAACCCAAAAGTTCAATTGCTATAACTTTAAGTACGTGTAACTTTTGCTGCTGAAGCTTCAAGAATATATATATATATATATTAGTGGAGTAAATTAAAACTTGTACTTTTTTATCATCATCAAAGCAATGAATTTTCTTATTTCCTCATACCTTTACATCCACAACAATGACAATGCATTTTATTTTAACTTAACTTGATTAGTTCACTCCAGGTGCATCATAGCTCTAATTGCTATTTCAACTACTTCAAGGTTAGCATGATTGAAGTCACCTGACCAATAACGAAATCAGAAAATATGAGCATCGACTCTCGTTCGAAACTTCGGAACCCGCCGACCATGACGCCTTTGATGGGCACCGACTGGAGCCTTCTTCCAAACGACGGGTCTTTTGCCATTAATCTGGTCACCTTTAGCAACTCCTTCTTGGCCCTTGCTAGCCCTTTTGACACTTCGAAGCCCTTGTAGTAGATCGCAGGGTATGTCAACGGCATGACGATTCCAATATACGTGACGATGAACCGTAGCATTGGATCAGGGAATTCGATCATCAGCAGTCCGCTCAACGTAGTTATGCTACATCCGAAAAACGTTGTTTTGTAGCCAAATATGGCGCCAGCGTTTCCAATGTTGAAGACCTGAAGCATGACGAGCAATTCCTGAAGCCTTTCTGATACGGCTTGGACGCCAATGGAACTCGCGCCCTTTGCCCTGAAATAATTTGCAGACAGGTTATAGAGACAGATTAAAAATCAAATCGGAAACGCTAGTTTCAAAATCAAGTTTACCTGTTGATTAGTCGGTCCATGAGATTTTGCCAGATTTCCAGGAACATGATGTGCACCATCGCAAATATAGGCATCAGATTCACAAGCACCATCCCAGTGTAAAAATCCAGTACCGTTGCAGCCACCGTCAGAATTTTGTACATCAATCCAGAATCCAAGTATCCATTTTCATGAGCCCAGTAGACGAGGAAGCGATAGTGAACTTTCCAGTCAGGGTTCAGAATCAGGAACAAGTTTCCAAAAAGCGTCATGTAGACAAAGGTCGATGGAAGACCATACAGGTACATGTGTTGGAGTGTGAATTGGCGGACGACTTTTCTGTATTTCAGCAATGCGTTCCAGATCAGGACGAATTCGTTCCGGTATTTTGTCAGAATCAAGTAGGCGGCGACCGTATTCATTGTGTACGTGAAAGCCAAGCAACTATGAAGCGGCAGATGCGTTTTATCCTCCGAAGTAAAGACGGAAATCATTGTTACGTCTGTGAGTAGAGCTCGCAGCGCCACAAGGAGCAATGTGATCTTCCATAAGAACAATTTCCAAGTGGAACGGCTGATGGCCACTGTCTTTTTTGAAGTGTCAAATTTTAGCGGAATGAAGAAGCAGCAAGCGTAAACACTGAGCATTTTCAGGTTGAAGAGCAGAGCTTTCTCGAATGACTTTAAGGTCCACATTCTAGAAAGCTTTCAAATTCAACAGCTAACCTTTTAAAAAATTGTGTTTCAAACACCTTGTGTGCCTCTGACTTTTATCAACTGTTTAAGCTTCGCCCTGGTTTGACGGACACTTTTTGACTCATGCGACAACCTCTTTCCGTCCTTCTTCGTGGCGACACGTGTAGCTTAATTGAACTGACTATCAAATGTTTTCCAATCAATATTTTAGTTAAGCATATAAACATGTTTTATGCCTGAGGAGCAGCTCCAGAGCTTTCCGCTAAAACGCAAGTAAAAGAATCGACACCCATGAGCGTCAAAACCGCCATCTGCTTAATGAAATATTTCCCTTTAATGCGAATCAGAATGTGCGCTTTTGCTATGATACATACACATGCCCACTATATATATATTTATAAACCACCTAGTAAACGCTTAAAATTGATTGGCATAACCTGACGTTTTCAAACATCTCGCGCCCCAAGGAACAGTGTGATCTTCCATAACTACAATTTCAGAGTGGAACCGCTGATGGCCACTGTCTTTTTCGTAGTGTCCACTTTTACCGCAAGGAAGAAGAAGGTGGCGTGGCGTAGTAGCCGAGCATTTTCAGGTTGAAGAGCAGAGCCTTTTCAAATGACTTCAAGTTACACGTTTTAGAAAATTTTTAAATTCAACAGCCCTTTAAAAAATCGTGTTTGAAAAACCTTTCTGTGCTTCTGACTTTCATCGACTGTTTAAGCTTCGCCTTGGTCAGTTTGACTGACATTTTTCGATTTCAACTCATGCGACAACTGACAACCTCCTTCTTTGTGGTGACACGTGTAGATCGATTGATCCGATTATAAAACGTTGTTTTGATCGTGGTTAGACAAACCTATGCTATGCCTTTAGTAGGGCAGAGTGCTTTCTGTCAAATTGAAAATCACGAAAGCTGGACGTTGTCATTTAATCCATCAGCTTAATGGAATATTCAACTTTATTACGAATTTACGCTGGGCGCGTGTGCTATAATACATACACATATCCAGTATATTTTATAGAAAACAGGGCCACGAGAGATTTCGAACAGTTTATATAAACCACCGAGCCAACATTTAAAATTGATGGGACAATCCTTTTACCATGACATAACCTAATGTTTTAGAACAATTCACATATAAGTTCCGATTTTTCCACGTTGGGGTTCTCGGATGTTGTTCAACCTTCAGCCAAGCCAAGAGAAGGAAACAGAGGCTCGTGCTGCAGTGTCTAACTATATATTTGCAAAAATCGCAAACATTTTTTGCAATGAAATTGCGATAAAGTATATATATATTCAGCCAAACAAGTCGGTGATGCAACCAAAAACAATCTCGAATACAAAACAAAAAATTGCCCAAAGCAAACCACATCCAAGCAAAATCAATGCCGAAATGACACAATCGTCCTGAATCGAAATGACTTTTGATTGAAACACACTTTCCCAATCGTCGTCGACTTCGTTTTTTGGTTGTTTAGAGGCTGGAGGAAATATGATGGAGTCCCATTTGTCCAAATGATCTACGATTCCTGAAGCCATCAGTGCATCAACTCGATGAATCATCCATTGAGCTTCAAATGCACGTCCAACTGGACGTCCATACGCAAGCCGAAAGCCTGGCCTAGTTTCGGCATTCGGCGAATTAGGCGGTGTCCAAGCAAACTTGACTGGCAACATTTCCATTGCTTTTAAAAAAATTGGCCAAAAATAAGCAAAGTCTCTTCGGCGTAGAACAAATGCCAGCTTTTCTCCCTGACTTTGAACCATTTCCTCAAGCCGAAAAAACTCGTGATCTATGTACGTTTCTTTTAACCGTCTTAAATTTTCAACATCTTTTGCAGCTGGCGCGTAGGCCAATTTCAGAACTTGAAGCAAATTGCTATTGCATACAAAAGCGGTTTGAAAGCTTGAGGGACGGCCTTCAGCCCTGTCTTTTTCGTCGAACTCATGTAGCGTTTTGTCCCAATATTCGCCGTAACATAAGAAGCAATCTTCAGTGAATTCAAGATCAATTTCCTCTAGAACACAACTTGGGCAAAATTGACCTCTCAACGATTGCGACAGTAAGGTGCCATCAAGATCCGACAGCATATCAGCAAATAAGCAGAAACCAAATTCTGAAAAAGCTCCTGGTTCCAGGTAGTCGCTTTTCGCCAACGAGCTGCAGTCTGGTGAAGTCAAAACTGCCAAAACTGTCATCTTCCTGTACATTGTCCAGTTTGTTAGCCTCGTTTGATAATTTTCCAAACCTGTGATGTAATTTGCCTGCATTTCTGAGTTCCACCAGGTCTTAAGCCAAAAAGATCCCACAACAAATGTCATCAACATTGTGACAATTACAAAGCGTCGACGCTTGTTACGTGTCAAGTCTGATGAGACATATTCCAGAAATCCTTGTTCTAACGAGACGCTAATGAAAGCGAGTGTCGAATTAAAAAAGGCTGTTATGTAAGTAGACTTGGAGTTTTTGTTGACAGCAACGAGGACTCCGATGAGCAGGACCACTGCAAACAACAAAGTCCAGCTAAACCAGCTAAACTGACTCACGATGACAGTGAAAACGCTTGCCCTATCGACATTGAAAACTTGCTCGGTGGTTACAAACACAAAATCGTCATCAAAATGACCAGGTTTTCGGTACAAATGAAGTTCCAGTGAGGAAGCAATTGGATGAAATGCCCGAGTCGTTTCGTTGACCCACGAAAGAAGAATGTCAGCGATTGAGGTTCTGGCTCTAACGATTTCATCCCTGTAGTCGAACTGGTTTCTTGAGCTCAAAGGTTTCTGAAGAAAGTGGTTGCCGTTTTTCAAGATTGCAAACTCCCACCATTGGAGAAATAGTCCTTTTATAGTCCAAATAGCCTTGGACCCGCTTCGCGACTCGGGTTGTTCAAGGTTCCAATCGATGCACTGGTGGAGTTGAGCAGGACAATCAATTTGATACAATTCTGGGACAATTTCCGCAACGTCAAAATCAGAACCAGACTGATGTTTTCGCTGCTGAATTTCGCTGTGACGGAAACTATACACTTTTTTCAAGTCATAGTTTCCATTGGAGTTGAAGGTACCGTGCAAAATGTACGTCCTCTGAAGCTCGAAAAAATCTCGAATCTGTGTATCCCAAGGGGCGAAAAGTCTCCAGATGGTTTTTGCCGGAATGTCGGTTTCAGCAGCCGAATACATCAAGTAAATTTTTGGGAATACAAAAATTTTTGCCACTTCATTTTTTTGTTGCTGTTCAAAGCCTGAAGGTGGAACTTCAAATCCAAAAGTTGTATTGAACCATTCGCCGGAGTAGTCGCTTTCGTTTGTGGGCAATGTGATGATGACAACCATGCATCGAAGGTATTTTAAGGGAAAACAGTGAACGTAGTCAAAATAGTCGTATTTTGGACAGGAGCGTTTTCGC